>JAODAL010047801.1:0-29567 GCA_025379985.1 Phyllomedusa bahiana | reverse complement strand
GCTGAGGACAGTGAGGGCTGACACCCCCCCCGGCCATCCAAACTAAGGTTGTGTCTGAGGTTCCCACCGACTCTTGCTGGGGTTGTCAGAGTCATCTGGGAGAAGAGATGACCTAGTCAACCAATCAAGAACCCTTTGGGGTTTTCTGAACAACACACGGCCGCTAGATGACAGGGGCAGTTGTGGCCTCAACCGAGTGACCCCTGCTGCGACTCCCCTTGCTGTGCTGCGACCTGGGCCCGTTTCAGAAAAGTTTGTCCCACTGCCACACGCAGTTGCAGAGCCTGCCACCCTCTGTCTGACATACTTTTTTGTTCTAAAATGTACAGACACTGTTTTGATAAGCTATCTGTATATGATAAATATAAAACCCTGTTTTTGACTCCAAATGAACCCAGTAACAAGCTTGGGTAACCCTTGGATATAAATTGCGCTCCACAAATGGCCAGGAAAAATTACTTGTATGTGTCGTTTACAAGCACTGTGTGTTTTACTAAATGTAAAAGCACAAACAGGCTTAATTAACCTCGCTTGTGAATTATGCTAAAAAGAAAAAAAGGGATAATATTTCGGGTTTTTAAAAAGACTTTTTATTTTTTTCAGCACAGCAGCAAAACAACGCTTAATTAACCCCTGGATGTAAATTGCGCAATAGAATTGAGCCACCACAAACTAGTACTTTGTAGCGTGTTACAATGGTGTAAATTTTTTACCCACACAACAAGAGATTAAATTGTAATTAACTTTGCTTGTGAATTAGGCTACCAAAAAAAAAATATAAATTTTGCGATGAAAAAGAAGGTTTATTTTTGTCAGCACACAGAAAAAAAACGCTTAATTAACCCCTGGATGTAAATTGCGCAATAGAATTGAGCCACCACAAACTATAGCTTTTTAGCGTTTACAATGGCCGTATTTTCTACGCCAAAACAACAAGAGATAAAATTGTAATTAACCTTTGCTTGTGAATTAGGCTACCAAAAAAAATATATATATTTGGCGTTGAAAAAGACGGTTTATTTTTGTCAGCACACCACCAAAACAACTCTTAATTAACCCCTGGATCTACAGTGCGAAATAGAATTCAGCAACCACAAACTACTCGCTTTGTAGCGTGTTACAATGGCGTATTTTCTACGCCACACCAACAAAAGATAAAATTTTAATTTAAACCCTTTTCTTGTGAATTAGGCTACCAAAAAAAATATATAATTTGGCGTTGAAAAAGGGCGGTTTTATTTTTGTCAGCACACAGCAAAACATCGCTAAATTAACCCCTGGATGTAAATGCGAGCAATAGAATTGAGCCACCACAAACTATAGCTTTGTACGTGTTTTACAATGGCGTAATTTCTCCTACCCACACAACAAGAGATAAAATGTAATTAACCTTTGCATGTGAATTAGGCTACCAAAAAAAAAAAAATATTTGGGCGTTGAAAAAAGACGTTTATTTTTGTCACGAACCAGCAAAAACAACGCTTAATTAACTCCCTGTATGTAAATTGCGCAATAAATTGAGCAGCCAAAAATAAGTGGTATTCTGTATTGTAAAAACGCCGGGACACGCTGTTTCTTTTAAATGAATACAGACAGTGAACCTGGCTTAGATCCCAGTTGGATATTGAAGTAAATGCAGCTGCAGTGGTACGCACACTGGATTTCAGAGTCCCAATACCCCAAAAAATCAGAATGATACATATTCAGAGAACAGTCCTCTGAGACAAGCAAGAAAACACCCCACAAAAATCGCAGTGTTAAAAAATCAGTTTCTCAGAAAGCGCTATCACCCTCAAGCACACCTTTCCCTGTCAGTACAGTAGAGAGGATGTGAGCTCCCACGGCGCGCTCGGACGTCTTATATAGTGCGGTGACGTCACAGAAACCCAGCCGGTCTCTGATTGGCTATCATGATCACTGGCACATGTTCATGCATGCCTATGTGGGGATAGGCCCTTCTTCCTCCCAGAGTGCTTGCCCCATGTACAAAGCCATGTCTCCAGGGCCATTTTATCAATCAAAAGCACACTTCTTACGTTCACAAACCCGAAGTACCCCAAAGTTCGACGTTTCGTTTACAACCGAAGTTTTCTCCTGAAATTCAAACGAATCCACTCGTTAGAATCGATTCCCCATCTTCTAATCCTTACGGATGTCCAATCCATCCCCGCTCTCTACCCCTTTCCATAATAGAAACTATATGAAAAAATTTTCATAAACTTTCTTATTATAAAAGTAAATTACTCTCTAAAACACTAGTTTTTATTTTTTATTTCCTCAGTCCGAATAACACTACGTCATTAAAGATCCTCCTTTCCATTTCAATGGCAAACCAAGTCGCTTAACCTAGCTTAGGTGTTTCAACTTACTAGAAAAAACTCTAACCTTGCGAAAACCAACCTTTGCCCCCTGTATCCATGACTTACAAAAAGAATTAGATGGAAAATCTAAAATAAAGAACTCTAGGGAAGGAAAGAATTGGTCCTTTACAAAATGATAATACTTCCCAAAAATCCTCTACGTGTCTTAAGAACATCTAAACCCACACCCATTTCTAATTCAATGTTTTCCTTATTACAATCACAAATGAACAAATTATCTGGAAATCAAATCGCCTAGGGAAAAAAGATCTTATGCATGCCACAAGTTGTGAGCGCACGAGGTATGGGACTCGTCCGTCATTAATGAGCATACCACATTGCTGTTTACCATTCGACCAACTGTCAGCATTGGTGGTCTCCGACCGAGAAAAAATTGGTGGATTTTCCATGGAGCTGAGCATCTTAGAACCACCACCTTCTTTGAAAGCTTGGCTAACTTAACCCCTCCTGCTACCAAATCTACTTACATCTTCCCACATCCCTGCCGATCACAACTTCCACAAGAATATTGGGTACATGGTTACCAGCATCCTTCCCAACAATATCCTCCCCCATGGTGCTTCTCAGACCCGAACCAAACACTGTCCTTTTAGTCTTCCCCATTTATTCTCTAACCAACGGGAAGAAACATGGCATAATTTACATACAAGACCTATACATCATATGACATCCCTACCAATCTTTCTCTTCTCCTCCAAAGCCCAATATAAGCTGCAGGATAAACAGACCTCTTCCAAAATAATGCAAATTGCCCATGTTTCTCAAACAGAGAGTCCTGCCCAGACCATCAAGATGTCTCAATCCAATTTCCTATCCTTGCTAAACAAGAAACTTCCTGAAATCCAAGAAAGAGCTCTAGATTGATTATACAACCTCCTGACCAATATATTTTGACTTTGTCGAAAAGCAATGACATCATTCAAATGGGAAGGAGCATTGGGGGGACACATATAACCGAACACACCTAATGGTAAGTAAGCTCTTCAGATGCCCATAAATCCACGTCTTCAGGCCAGCTTAAAGAAACAAGTATCAAGAAACTTTTAACCAGATGTACTACACTCCTTCTTCGTCCTATCACTCATCTAGCTACCCATAACATCGCGTTTTCGCCACTCGCCTGCTGGCGAGGCATGCGGTTCCCAGGTTCATTTAAAAACATATTCTGTCTTGGCCCCTTACTAAAAGCAGTTCTGTTGGAGGTCTTGAGGATGTCCTCAAATTTGCCCAAATGCAATGTCCAAATTCCCCAGAATTCGCCATTGTTCCTATTTAATAATTCATTGATAGTTCCAACGCTTTTAAACAGACAGTGGTGTTCATATACTTCATGCAGCCAGACTGGCAATTATACTAGAAAATGGAGGTCTCCTAGCCCCCCCATCCAATCAGATGTATTTTGACATAGTATCCCTAATTTCATATACGAAAAATTTTTAGCTTTTAGGAACGGCAAAACTTTACATTTTATAGAGTACCCTTTGGCAACCGTGGATTGGACGCCAACCAACAGTCCCCACCAATCTAGTTGATCCACAAGTTATCAGAAAACTTTTAAAACATACCGTGTGGCCTAACCGCCTAACCCCTCCCCTCACCCCACCTTTAACACCCTACCACAGCCACCCCATCCGCTGTTTTCCTTCGTTCCTTCAACAGGTTTCTTGTAAAGTATAAAGCCTTGCGATTTTTACAATGGCTGCCATATATGATTTCAATATCATGTTCTCATGACATAATCGCTCGTTCACAGACATATCTAGTACACGACCCTCAAACGACCTAGCGACCGATTTCACTCCTACCCCAAGTTAAACTATACAAGTGGCCGCTTGATTGTATGGTTTTATGTTCGTCCATCCGCGGCAGATGCCCTACAATGTAAACTTCCTTACTTAATTCTCTAGGTTAGATTGCTTCTAGTATGTTCAAGTGATACCTGAAAACGCACATCCCTCAACTTTATAATATGATATATACATTGGACACATTCACAACAGTTGTATTATATCGAGACACCAAATAGAGAGATCTAACCTACTCGAGCATCAGTATTCACGACACACGACAACGTAACATTGACTACTCATGAACTGGCGGCAAAAGTTGTCATTGATCATCAGCCGTCCCAATTTGTATAAGATATGCGGCCACTAAGTATAATGGAATTTTGGGGTCTGTATTCCTATGCTTTGTTCTTATCTGTTTTATATTGAGAAAATTACAATAAAAATTGATTGTTTAAAAAAAAAAAAAAACACGTACGTATCTGTAATGTTTCGGATAATAAAAGGTATTTTTTGGCACCTAATCAATTCACCGTTGGTAACTACACAAATTGCTTGAGATATCAAATTTAACTGCAAGGTGCTCAATCAGCAAATACTGTGACTGGGCGAAAATTGCAAGAAAAAACACACGGTATCAGTAATGTATTCGGATAATAAAAGGTAATTTTTGGCACCTAACAATGCACTCTGTGGTTAACTACACAATTGCTGGATTATTCAAATATAACTGCAAGGGGCTCTATACAACAAATCTGGACTGCAAAAGTGACAAAAAAACACGATCTGTAATGTATTCGGTATAAGAAAATGTAATTTTTGGCACCTATCAATTCACCTGTGGTAACTACACCATTACTGGATTCAAATTTAACTGCAAGGTGGTCTATCAACAAATCTGGACTGGGCAAAAAGTGCAAAAAACACGAATTCTTGTAATGTATTCGGATAATAAAAATGTAATTTTTATGGCACCAATCAATTCACAGCTGTGGTAACTACCACACAATTTCAAGGATTCAAATTTTAACTGCAAGGTGGCTCCTATCAACAAATCTGACTGGGCAAAGAGTGCAAAAAACACGTATCTGTAATGTATTCAGGATCAATAAAAGTAATTTCTTGCACCTATCAATTCACCTGAGTAACTACACATAGCTGATTCAAATTTGAACTGCAAGGAGGCTCTAACAACAAGATCTGACTGGGCAAAAGTGTCAAAAAAAAACACGTTCTGCTAATGTATTATTGCGGGATAAAAAAAGGTATTTTATCTGCACCTATCAATTCTACCCTGTTTGGTAACTACACAATTCGCTGGATTCAAATTTAACTGAGCAAGGTGGCTTCATCAACAATCTGGACTGTGCCAAAAGTGCAAAAAAACACGTATCTGTAATGTATTTCGGATAATAAAAGGAATGTTTATTGCACCTATACAATTCACCCCGTGTAACTACACAAATTGCTGGATTCAAATTTAACTCAAGGTGGCTCTATCAACAAATCTGGACGGGCAAAAGTGCAAAAAAAGACACTATCATTAATGTATTATTCGTAATAAAATGTATTTTTTGGCACTATCAATTCACCTGTGGTAAACTACACAATATGCATGTTCAAAATTAACTATGCCAAGTGGCTCATCAACAAATCCTGGACTGGGCATATAAGTGCAAAAAACACGTATCGTAATGTAATTCGATAAAAAAAGAGTATTTTTATGGCACCATCATAACACCTGTGGTAACTACAGCAATTGCTGGATTCAAATTTAAAAACTGCAAGGTAGGCTCTATCAACAAATCTGGACTGGGCAAAAGTGCAAAAACACAACGTATCTGTAATGTATTTCGTGAATAATAAAAGGAATTTTTTTGGCACCTATCAATTCACCTGAGGTGACAACAGAAATTGCTGAAATTCAAATTTAACTGCAAAGTAATCTAACAAGAAAAGCTGGCCTGCGCCAAAGTCAAAAAACACGTCTCTGAAATTTATTCGGATATTACAAGGTATTTTTTGGGCACCTATCAACCTGTGCTGACTTTGCTGGATTCTAATTAAGTACATAGGTGATATTATCAACAAAAGGTGGAATGGTGCAAAAATTGAAAAATTAACAACCATCTGAAATGTAATACTGAAAATAAATAGTGGATTTTGTTCACCTAACAAAGAACCGCGCTAGGTTACTAAAAAGATAGTGAATCCTAAAAATTTTAAAAGGCTCCCCCTATCCAGGAAATTTTTAAAATAGAAAAATGTTAATAATAAAGTTTATTCAATTTCAAACACAAAATTTTTTGGAGAACTTTATCCATATTTTTTATAAGCTTGTAAAATTCTAAAATACAAGATATTTTTTGCCCCCTTTTAAATTTCACCTGTGGTGACTAAAAAAATTGCTGGATTAAAAATTTAAGTGCAAGGGGGATAAAACAAAAAAATTTGGAAATTTGGGGCAAAATTTGAAAATAAAACACCAAACGAAATGTAAACGATAAAAAAAGTGGATTTTTGCATCTAACAAAGAGCCCTGCATTTAAACTAAAAAAAGATTTCGTCCTAAAAAGTACGGGCTCCCCAATATCCGGGAAAAATTTCAATAGAAAACGTTAATAATAAATTTTATTGAAAATGCCCAATACAAAAGTTTTTGGTAATTTTATCCAAAATTCTTTAAAGACCCTTTTTTCTTTTCGCCCACGGGGGGCCCCCCCACCGCTCCCCCCCCCCCCCCCGTGACTTTACAGCAGTAGATGCTCCTTTAAAATTCTCTACCTAACTATATAAAATCTTCCAATCTCTAATCTAACTAAATTGTAAGGATCACAGCTAATAGTAGAGGTTTCTCTGTGAAGAAATATAATAATTTTGCTGAGCTGTTTGGACACAAGCAGAGCGCACGTCCTTCTGCTCTGAGACGCTGAGAGACACTCAGACTGAACAGGAAACGCTGTTCTATGTAAAACGGGGGTCATGTGATTTTTCCAGCCAATCGCAACCATACACATCCCAGTCATGACGTCGCACACACATCTCACCCTGCTCTATTCTGTAATCTGATTTGCTGGCCGCCAAAATTACAGGAAGCGCCGAAAAAGGCGCGATCTTAATAGATGATGCACAGATTTTAACCTAAATTATCGCATGATCTAAAATATCCGATCACCATAAAAACTGTGCCGATTTCAACTTTGTCGATAATAATCGCTCAACACTAGAAATAATATTAGACAATGGGATTATAAATGTTCTGATGTAGGGGCTAGATCCTTGCACAGGACAGTAATTGCTATTTGGTACATTTTGTATTAGTGGACGCATCATAGGAAGAGTAATAAATGTAATGTAATAGTAAGGACAATATAAAACAAAATGCATTATGACTGTATACAATATGATACAATGTAACAGGATATTTTCTACAAAGTGCTAAGAATGTTACAGTTCTTTGGCTGTGTTCACATGCGCTGGTTTTATGCTCCACAGCTGCAGTGATAACTGTACACACCTCAGCACGTGTTCGCACATACAAATGTACAGCAATCGTTATTGCATTTTCTGGACAGTCTTGTGACTTTCTTTTAGAGCTGTAAATAGTTCTCAATAAACGCTCCTTCCCTTACGCTGAACCCTTGCAGAAAAACAGTGAGACATAAAGCCAACATTAGGGGCGCATGTATGTCTGGATTTTCAAAGCGGGTGAGGTGGTGTTTTTCTTATTGCACTACTTTTCCAATTACCCGTCCTCCTGGATATTACTTCAAGGCAATGCACTTAAATTAAAAAAGGTGAACTTGTGTGATTAGTGCCATATAATTTTTTTTTTTTTCCCAATTTATCCTCCGCAAAAATTTTTTTTTCAGAGCTTGGTACCTCAATTGGGCTACGTGAATCCCCAAATCCGGGAAAGGGAAAACGAAAAGAGTTTTCGTATTAAGAAACGTTTCCCAAGAAAATTCATTTTGCAAAAAAAAAAAAATTAACTAAAAAAAGTTCTCAACCCAAGAAGTTCGGATTGGGGGGATCTAACTACTAAGAAAATTTACATTGAGAAAAAAATGATCCGGGGACTCAGGATTAAAAAAAATTCCCAACACAGTTTTCAGATGCGTTTGTTACAAAATGGTTTTCCCTCCTTCATCTTGTTCATTTCAATTGATGAATTTTATAATTAAGTATGAAAAATTTAAAATTGAGAAATTTCATCTAAAATCAATAAATTTGGGAAGTTGATTTTGCACAATTTCAGGTTTTTCCCTAATAATCAAAAATTTAAAAAAAAGTTACAAGATAATATTTTTCCAATTAAGGAATCCATTATGGAAAATAAAAAAAATAATTTTAAAAGGGGAACCGAAGACTATAATTAAAATCAGGTCTATGATTGGGGACGTCGCAAATCCAATTGGGGGACATTTCCATTTGAAAAGTCCTCCAAAAAAAAAATGGGGATTAAAAAAAATAGCTTTGATCCTATTAATTCTGATACGTGGAAAATTACAAAATACCTTCAGGGTCTTCGCATAAATGACACCAATTTAATACTTTTAATACAGGAAAATTTTTACTACAAAAAACAAAAAACCCCGTATAATAAAAAAAAAACACAGTCAAAAACGAAAACCCCGAGGAGGAAAGAAAACAAAGTTTGAAAAAACGAGAATGTTGACAGTCTAAATAACACAAATGGAACCTCCCAAAAACTGTGTTCTTAGCTTATCCTCTATAATTGTCAAAAGTCTACTAAGTTCTGCCCATTTCTTAATTTTGCTATAGAACGTGACTTCAATCTTTTCTCTGTCACAAAAGACATTAATAAATTTGTAAGGTTATTGACATTAAAGAGACATTTTTGGCAAAAACGTGGGAGAAAATTTGCCGAAATTGTTTCCCCACGCCCCTGTTATTTGTAATGAATTTTGTGGCCAATCTTTTTCTGAGCAAGTAGCACTGTTCTCTTTAAAGGATTTGGAATCAGAGAACAATACATATGCTATTGAAACATCACAAGCAGAAAATTTTGTTACATCCAAACTGGGATTTTTACCCCATTCAATCCCGTACATTAGCCATGGATAAATTTCAGTCTCTAGTCGAGAGGGACCTCAGAATTTTATACAACTCCAACAGCAGTAACAGTTCCCCCTACAATTTAAATAATTCACAAAAAAATGCCCTTAAACAACTAGAAGCCATGAAAACCATCGAAATTAAGATGGCTGATAAGGGAGGTATGATAGTAGTGTTAAACAAGGGAAAAACGTAACCATGTAAATAAAAATTTTGGGAAGAGTTACAATAGTGTGAGCGATTTTTACGACAAAGTTAAAATGGGAAAGGGTTTTTTATGGTGATCAAAATTTCCGATCATGCGATAATAAGGTTAAAACCTGTGATTCTATAAGTCCCCTTTTTCGGCGTTTCCCGTAATTTTGGCGGCCGGGCAAATGAATTAAAAATAGGCAGGGGTGAGATGTGTGGGGCCGTCATGGGGGTGTGTATGGTTGCGATTTGGCGGGAAAAAAATCACATGACCTCGTTTTACATAGAACAGCGTTTTTTTTCACCTCAGTGTCTCTCAGCGTCCTGGGGATAGGACCTGCGCTCGCCTGTGGCCAAACAGCTCGCAAATTATCATTTCTCACAGAAAATTCTATTACTGTATCCTTCCAATTTATTTAGATTAAGATTTAAACATTTTATTAGTTGGGAGAAAAATTTAAAGAGCTTACGCTGAAATTCCGGCGGGGGAAGGGGGGGGGGGGGGCCCCCGGGGGCGAACCAGACAAGCTCTATTAAAAAAGAACACGGGATAAAGTTCCCAAAGACTTATGTTAGAATTTGTAGTGGGAATATCTTTATTATTAAAACATTTGCTTTTGAAAATTTTTTCCGGGAAATTTGGGGCAGCCTGAATTAAATTTTGGGATAAATAATTTCTGTAACTGCGGGTCTTTTTGTTAGTTGCAAAACCCCAATTTTTATTATCAGTATACATTTCAGTACTGTTAAATTTTTACCCATTACACCTGTGACTGTGTTTATCCCCCTTGCACTTAAATTAAAAACCCAGCAATCTTGTGCAGCCCAGTTGTTTTTTTTCCCAAAAAAAATCCGTGTATCGTACAAAACTTCACGTTACTTTTTTTTGACCTTGGCACCCGCATTTTATTGACGCAGCATCCGAAAACTTAAAACAGCAATTCATTTCACCACAGGTAAATTAAAGGTGCAAAAAAAAACCGTTTATTTATCAAAAATAACTTTACGGTTTTTTTGACTTTTGCGCCCCCGTTTGTTCATTGACGCGCATCTACGTAATTAAAACAGCAATTCTATATTACCCAGGGGGAATTGAAAGGTGAAAAAAAATAGTTTTTATATCAAAAATAAACAGTTACGTTTTTTTTTTGACTTTTGCGACCACACTGTTCATTGGCAGCATCAAAATAAATCTTAAAACAATTTATATTACCACATTTAAATTAAAAGGTGCAAAAAAATACCTTTTTTTATTTTCTAAACAACAGTTACTGTTTTTTGACTTTTGGACCCCACTGTTATTGCGCGATCTATAAATTTAAAAACAGCAATTCTTTTTCACCACAGGTGAATTGAAAGGTGAAAAAAAATACCGTTTATTATATCAAAAAATAAATTACATTTTTTTTCTTTTGCGCCCCGCTTTTTCATTTGACGCGATCTACGTAAAATTAAAACAGCAATTCTATATTCACCACGGTAAATTTTAAAAAGGTGAAAAAAAATACCGTTTTTTAATCAAAAAAAACATTTTGGTTTTTGACTTTTGCGCCCCCAGCAGTTCTTTAGCAGCATCTACGTAAATTTAAAACAGCTTTATATTCACCCGGGTAAAATTTAAAAGGTGCAAAAAATCCTTTTATTATCCAAAAAACAAAAACAGTACGTGTTTTTTGTTTTTGCGCCCCCCTCACTGTTTTTGACGCAGATCTACTAAATTTTAAAAAACAGCAATTCTATATTCCCACGGGAATTGAAAGGTAAAAAAAATACCGTTTATTGTATCAAAACTAACAGTTACGTTTTTTTTTGCTTTGCCCCCCAGCCTGTTCATTGAGCAGCTCTACGTAAATTTTTAAAACAGCAATTTTATTCCCCAAAGGGTGAATTGAAAGGGTGCAAAAAATCCTTTTATTATATCAAAACAAACGTTAGTGTTTTTTGCTTTTGGCCCCCAGCATTTTCATTGACCAAGATTAGTAAAATTTTAAAACAGAAATTTTCATATTCACCAAAGGTGAATTAAAAGGGGCAAAAAATACGTTTTTATCCCAAAAAATAACAGTTACTTTTTTTTGGGATTTTCCCAGTCCAGATTTGTTGATAGACACCTTGCTTTAAAATTTGAACCCAGAAATTTTGTTTTGATTAGAGGGATTTGAAAATAGCGGATTTCCTTTTTATAAGAGATTTTCCAAAATATTCCATACCTTTCTAAAATTTTTTATATTTTAAAACTGGGCGAAATCAGGGGGAAAAGCGAGCAAAGGGGGGGGTACACAGGGAGGTAGAGGTACGGAAAGAAAGGGTTTGCTCCTTCAGTGCTGGCGGCCAACCGATCCCAGCGGATGTCATTTTCGGGCCCGTCGGCCTGTCATCGCTGGTCAGGGCCCGTGAATCTAATAGAACAGTCGCCAAATCTGTTTTCGGGGTTAATTGCAACCGAATCTAGAGTTTCCCTTCGCCTCGCGTCAGGGCCCAAAAAATGTCGCATCAATCATCGGGCATCCGCCCAACATGAAGCACCCAAATGCAACTCGTGTACCCCCACTGTGGAAAATCCATTGTTGAAGACCTTTTGATGACAAAATGCGGTTGGGGTAAAGGCATGTTAAAATTAAAAGAGGTGATTTAGTCTGCTCTGACGCCAGTTACTGTTGATCAGAGGGGGGTAAGGAAGCCGGAAAATCGGCAAAAAAATCCCGGGCGGGGGCAACCCCTTGCAGGCCCCTTTGTTTGTAGCCCGCGCTTCGGGATGAGAAATGGAGCCCAAAGTCACCTGTTTTATGATGAGATGTGACGGACATTGCGGATCCACCTGGTCTTTTGCAGTATTTGCTTGCGAGCCTTCATCAGTGGACGGGAGGAAACTGGGGTAGTTAATAGGTCCCGCCCAAAAAGGGAGGGGCCGGTCGCGAAGTCCGTGATATGATTCCGCCAGCCCGGTCAGGCAACCCGTCCTCGTTTATCCCCAAAAAAAAGGGTCCAGGACCCCCAAGCGGGCCTTCTTTGAGAAAGCCTCTATTCACCGGATTCATATGCCCCCTTTGCCGAAACGCATAAGTAGAGGCAAAACCTTTTAAGGGGTTAACCACCACCAACATGTCTAGTCACTGCACAAATTGATGAGTTGAAATGGAGGAAATTTGGGCCCAAAAAAGGGCCCAGCCCCGACCCGGGCCCCAAACTGTCACCCCCTCTGTCCCCGCCTCCTCTCCTCCGCCAACACCAAGCTTTCCCTCATGCCCATGTCTTCGGTCATGACGGGGATCAGCCCCGCTTCAGCCCCCACCGTGGCCCCGGTCCCCACCGCACCCCCCGAGACCCATCCTACCCCTTCCCCTTTCCGCCAGTTTGATGACCTCCGCCGTACAGGGGCCAATCTGCAGCCAGCCTTCTGTCTTCCGGGTTTTGGGGGAGTGAAAAAAAACCTTTAACCCAAACCATCCCAAAGCCAAAAGCCTGAATGTCGGCATTTCCAGGCTTTTTGGGGGTTTGGAAATGTTTTCCCTTTCCGTCTGGTGGCACAGATGGGTTCCGCCCCGTCATGGCCTTTCTTGCCCCCAATACAGATGCCGGCAGGGATTTCTTTGCCAGAAAACCGTCCCTGCCCTGGCCCCCCGTGTCATCTAAAATTTTAAGGTGTTGTCTGCATTTGTTCGGAAAATCCATCTCACCACCGACACTGGACTTAAGCCGGCCAAGGGGGGGGGGGCTATATCTCTGTACAGCTCACGGGTGAGGGGTGGATGTCTTGGGGGGGACGGTGGGTCTCAGGTCGCGCACGCTCTTTAAAAACCCCAGGGATGGTGCAGGGGTCTTTCCCCCAAGGCCTCTGGTGGCATTTACGTGCCCCGAGACAAACCCCGGGCCCTGTTGAAAATTAAACTGCCTTGGGGCCGTCCACACACAGGTCAGGAGCTGTGGAGGGCCCAAGCAACGAGGGCGACGTGGTGGGGGACCAAGAACCTTTGCCGGGAAGGGGGTCGATAACGGGCGAAATTTGGCCGCCCTTAAAAATAGGGAGGCTGGAGAAAATCCCCCCTGGCACATTAGGAACCTTGCGTCCAGAAATTTTAAAGAGCTACCCGGGGTTGGATGCTTGCTGAAGAAAAGGCTCGGGTTGAGTTCGCACTTCCGCCATTGCACCCGCTTGTCCCCCCTGGGTGCGTTTTCAGTAGCTCGGCCTCCCGTCAAGTCTCATTGTTTGGTGGAACACGCTGGAATTCCCCCCTCCACATGCTCCAGCGATTGTGGCAGCACGCATTGCCATTTCGCATACGAAAGTGCACATGGGCCCGACAAGCAGCGGTCGGACTCGGGGTGTTGAAAACCCCCGGGTGGAGGCAGGTGAAAGAGCTCGCACCATCCTTGCCCGTTTTTGAAAAAGCCACCAAAAAAGGTCAGTGGGACATTCCCCTTTTCAGATGAATTGTGGTGATTTAGTTTGGAACGATCGTTGGACACTCTGAAAAAAACAGGTCCCACCCCGAAGGGGAGGGGGACGGACACAGATGGGACACGGAGCCTTTTTCCCGTCAAATCCACAAGGCCCGACAGTTTCACAATTTATCGGGGCTTTATTAGGCAGTGGGTTAGGGGCCAGAGCTGGCAAGGTGGCGCATCAGCTTCAGGGTGCATCATCCAGGCAAGTCAGGGGGTGTGTTGAAGCTGGCCGGGGGCACGGAGGAGAGGGGAGGTATTCCTAGCATGATGTTACCGAGTCCCTCCCTTGGGAAAAAGGGTTGGGGCGAAATTTTGGGCGGGGGAGGGAAAATGAGGAAGATCAGTTTGCTAGGCCCCCCGAACCCCCAGGCTTGGGAAAACAAAGGTCCATCTCTACATGATGCTTGGTTTCTCCCATTTCCTCCAACATGATCCGCATTAAAGGGTAAAAAAGAACAACAGTTACGGGTGGCCCCCCCCCTGGTCCCGGTTTCAAAACAAAAATCAGCACTTTTTCCTTTCCCCCACCAAAAAGAAAAAAATGCAGGAAATGGAGACCTTGCTGATTTATCAACTGGAGACATCTGTTGGTCTGTTCCGTTCCCAAATTTCACGGTGGAAAAACATCAGCGCTGACAGCGTAAAAGTGCCCCAAATAGGGTAGCGCGCGCAGGGGAAGGGGGCAGAAGCCTAATGGGGGGCCCCCCCGGCAATCTTTGTTTCCCCCACCAAGCATGCAATCAGGGCACCATCCAAACACGAGATCACTTAAGATCATGGTTTCACGACTATCTGCGTCTCAAAACCCAATTTTTTCTGTGTTTGGACCCAATGATTTTGGGATCCAAAATGGCGAAGGCCAGCTGGCTCGTCACCCCTTTTAGGTTTGTCCTGCCCAGCAGCCAGTCATATCTGAGCGGACTTTTAAAAACTGGGGAGTCATTTCGACAAAGCATGGATTTCCCAGATAAATTTGGTCGTTTGCTTTTTCAAATAATCAGGAGGATCTTGTGAGTTTGGCCCCCTTGCCGAGGTCACCGATTATTGCCAGTCTATTCAATTCCTCTTTTAAACAAAATGGTCCTCTTAAATTTTTTTTTAAAATATCTTTTTACTGCAATTTTATTCTTTTTCCCCAAAATTCATTTTGTGGTTTTTCTTGAGGAGACTGTAAAAGGGCAGCAAGGTTTCATGAAAACACCCGTATTCCTTTACTACTTTTTTTAAGAAGTTTTTTTTGCTTGTCAAAGGTTTTTGAGGTCATGTTCTGTGAGATACGAATAATCATGGTCCCTTTTGGAACAGAATGTGACTTCTAAAGTGACTTTCTCCCTCACAATTTTTAATAGTGGCTGAGAAATCATATTATAATTTTTTGGGGGCGTAGTGTGAGATACAGTAATAATTGGTCCTTTTAACAGAAATGTGGCTTCTAAGTGGCTTTCTCCCCAACAATTTTAACAGTGGTGAAAGTCATTTTTTTAATTTTTTGGGGGCATGCTGCTTGAAAAGCGCAATATACAGGTCCATTATAAAAAAAATGTTTTTTTAAACAACATTTGTTCTTCACAATTTACCAAAGTGGCTCAAGGGGCATGCTTTGAATTTTTTGGGGGGGATTTTGTGTGACAGCAGCTTTAACAGGGCCCATTCTAAAAAATGTTGTTTTTTAAAGACATTTGTTTTCACAATTGACCAAAGTGGGTCAAGGGGGCATGCTTTGAATTTTTGGGGATTTTGCTGTGGCATGCACTTTCTACAGGTCCTATTCTAAAAAAGTTGTTTCTAACAGACATTTGTCTTAACAATTGTCAAGGTGGTCAAGGGGGAGGTGCTGTCAGAACGGAATAGGTAGGACACTGTTAATGGGGCAAAGCAAAGACTTTTTTTTGCAAGATCTTTAAAATAGCATCAATCCTGTATTGAGAAAACCCATTTAATAAAAAATGAAAAAAAAGAAAGAAAGAATGGTGGGGTTCCATTTATTTTAAAAAAAGTTTTTCTAGAATTAAAATACTAAAAAACTTCATGTAAAAATAGTGTTAAAAAAAATTTCCCCTGAATTTTACAAGGGGGTTTCGGAAAAAATTTACCAGATTATTTTTTCAGAGGACTGGAGTATGGGGCAGGACAAGAACAAAGTACAGAGACCCTTTCCCCCGCAGTTTAGTAAAAAGAGAATGCCAAGATAAAGGGCACCTGGGGTAACAGGGCGTTAAAACCCCCATATTTCCAAGTGAAATCAATTGGTCCCCACTCATACGGAAAGGGGCAAGGCTCCCAGGTATTGACTGTTACAGAGGAAGGTGGAGTTCTACACTCCCCTTCCGCACTCGCTTAGCACGACGTTTTTTGTTGCTGCGTCTCAGGGCATTTTTTCCTGCGTGTTAATAGAACGGACGCCAGCCGGGCTTTCACCGCACCCCACTGAAAACTCGGCCTGGGGGCATGTGTGGCCCGGACAGGGATAGTCAATGTCCAGTGAAACTAAAATGGTGGTTGAAAGCCCTTTTTCCCGGGACTTTTTAAAAGTGGGGGTCATGCAGGTTTGGGGCCCTGTGTGGCCCAGGACAGGTATGTCAATGTCGTGAAACTAAAAAGGGGGTTGAAAGATCCTTTTTTCGGCAATTTTTTAAAAAGTGGGGGAAGCAGGTTTGGGGCTCAGCTGTGGCCCAGGACAGGGATGTCAATGTCAGTGAAACTAAAATGGGGGTTTAAACCCTTTTTGCGGGACTTTTTAAAAGTGGGGGGGCATGGGTTTGGGGCTTTCTGCGTTCCCGGGCAGGGGTATTCAATGTCCAGTTTAAGTAACATGATGGTTCAAATCATCTGCCTTCTGGCACTTTTTAATTTGTGGGGGGTTGCGGTTTAAGGGGCGGTGTGGTACAAGACAGGGATGTAAATGGTCTGTGACTTTTTTTTTGTGACTTTTTTAACCCAAAGTTGTTGCCTAGAGTAGCACGTTTCCCTTTGGGCTGTTGTGGATGTTAATTTCAGCTTCTCCAGCCTTGTTTGGTGTAATAATGAAGGGTTTTGCTTCCATAGACTTTAATGGTCATGCGCATAATCGATGCCACATCGAAAAAAACCTTATCGATGCGGCAGACTATGATATCATCGTTCGATAGCCAACGCAATCGCCCAAAACTAGTTACAAATTATAAAAAATTAAGAAATGATCCCAACAGGAATTTAATATTCTTTTCATATTGGGAGAGGAAGGTGTTTTTCTAGGGACTATTACCGTAACAAGCCGATTACATCATATGTGACACTCCTAAAATCCCAGTACTTTATGGACTGCCCAAAGTCCACAAAAACCCTACTTGCCCTCCCATGAGACCTATAGTCTCTGGCATCGGTTCTTTTTCGGAGAAACTCTGTTAATGGGTAGACCCTTATTGACCCCTTTATGCCGAGAACAGGGTACCGCAAATTAAACATGATGTTTTTAATCATTTTAGCACAAGGTGGGCAAAAAAAACTTCTTTTGGATCACGTTAGGCGTAAAATCCCTAATCAAGCTTTTCCTCACTTTGTGGCAATACAAGCCACACACTACCATCTTAAGAAGTACAGTAATTATTCCACTACTCTTATAAATTACTTGTTGGAAGTTATATGAATTCTTATTTCCCACAATTATTTTTCTTTTAATGACCAGTTCTTTTTGCAGTGCAAGGGGGTGTCAAATTTTCGCCCTCATTGGCAAACCCTTACCATGCCTGGTGGGAAGAAAAATTTTAATGTTCTCACCACAATCCCTTTTTGGACGGTGTGGAGTGGTATGGCATATACATCTATGATTTTCTAATTATTTGGAAGAGAGATGTGTCTGCCATGCCACTCTTCTAAGACTATGTCAATAACAATATTTTTAATTTGAAATTCACTTTTCATGATGACAACCAAAAGGTGTGTTTTTTGGACCTTAAACTGGAAGGCACTGCTGGTCAATACATAACATCTAGCACTCACAGAAAGCCCCTTTCTGGAAACACTATTCTCCATTTTGGAAGTTACCACACCAGGGCAACACATAAATCTATCCCCATGGGTGAAATCTTATGCGCCAAACGTAACTGTAGTGATACTGAATCTTTCCATATAGAAGTCACAGATATTAATAAACGCTTATTGACACGAGGATATCCTAAAGGAATGCTAGATAGAGCCTATAATTTGGTTGCCAAGAGAGATAGGGGGAATTTACTTACAAACAAAAACAAAAACAAACATAGGAATAAAAATCATAGGCAAAAATGTCCCACCCTGGTACTTGACTATAGTAGACAATTTAATACCATTAAAAATATTGTAAACAAATATTTACCTATACTTCGTGAGGATGACATATTAAACGATGTTCTCTCTGAAGGATTCCGTATAGTATCACGCAGGGCAAAAACATTGGGAGACTCTTTGACCTCTAATGTTTTCCAAACTGTTAAGAAACAACCTACCTGGCTTAATTACAAAGGGTTTTACAGGTGTGGCACAAACCCTTGCCGCACTTGTAAATTTACCTTAGAATGTAAAGAATTTATTAACTCAGACGGGTCAAAAAAATTCAAAATTGGAAGTTACATTAATTGTAACTCCCATCATATTATCTATGGTGCCTTATGTCAAGAGTGTAATCTATTGTACATTGGAAGTACTACCAGAAAACTGAAAACCAGGTTCTTAGAGCACATAAATGACATCAATACTATCTCAATTAGAAACAAATCAAATTTATCTAAACATTTTATACAGGCTCACAACTGTACTGTTGATATGCTTAAGGTATTTGGAATTGAGAGACTCACTTATCCAAGTAGGGGGGGTGATGTGGAACGACATCTTAGAGATAGGGAAGCCTATTGGATCACCATACTAAATACGGCAGTCCCTTATGGCCTAAATCTACGCAAAGAGATGCTACTACATTATTAAATTGCCTATAGAATTAATAATTATAAAGTTCTATCTGATAAAGGAATAGGTAATAATTCATCATTTATTCTTAACCAAAAATCAACAATATTATTGTGCAGATCTTACAGTGTAACATGCACCTATAATTACAGATCATATACTATATATCATTCTTATGTCTAGTTCATAAATAACATATTAATGTTTTTAGATTATTATGTTCCCGGTCCATTGTATGGATACACGCACCTACTGCTTGTATAAAATTGACATTGGTCATGCCTATTACATCCAATATTTTTATTCCTTGATAGTTACTTACAACATTTTGCTTGTTTTCGCTGTTGTTTTTGTTTTCCGTGCGCTTTGTCGGGTGCGCATGCGCGGGATTGCCAGTCTTTTTCTGCCAGTACTGACGTTCTGATATCCACTGCGCATGATCGGATATTTACTATTTGTCATTTCCGTTTGCTGTTTAACATCGCGGCGGGACCTCGGCGTTTACTCATGGTGGTAAGTGCCAATGTACCAATCAACTCTATTGTATATTCTTTATGTGGTGGGTGTGTTTATCTGTATAAATGGACAGGGATCAGTTCCAAGTATTATCGCTATGAGTAAGGGCATACACTGTGTTGCGCCCGAAACGCGTTAGCGTTATATCTTTGCAAAACTCCATGCTGTAACCACTGCCTATTGTTGCATTTGCTGGTGAGTGCATTTTTCTTCTTTACAATTTTTAACGGAAGCCAAATAAATCTTGTTATGTTTTTATTGGAAAACTTTTACTGCGTGCTGGATACCTTCTTTTTCTTCAGTTGCTTGCCGTTTCTTGGAACGAGCATCCGTGCACCGTAAAGTACACAAGCGGGTGAAGGCTGGCTGTTTCTTCTATATTTGCACTCAAGATCGGGAGTTGCGCCTGTTTTCTGGCGTACCCTGCGCCTCACTGGCCCGAATCCGCTGTCGGATGCAGGGATGCGATGTTAGGCGCAGCGTTTGCCACTTTCGGCTGCGCTTCACATGAAGGGGCGGGCAATGGGTGCGGTGTGGGCGCGCTGTAGGCGTTCTGGGGTGGGACGCGGCGCGCTCGAAAACTCCGAGGCATGTGCGATCGCGAGTCGGCAGAGTGCGGTGCAATGCAGCGCTCGCCAGCTCCGACAGGCAGACCTGGTTGATTTTGGTCTAAATGCTCCGGCGGAGGCGAAGTGAAGCGAGAACGGAACAGGAAACATAGAAGATCGCAACAGAAATCTCGGCACTCAGCGTCGTGCGGCATGGAGTATGATTCCGAAAAAAATCGCCTTTATAAAGGCGTAAAACATTCTCAGAAAAAGAGCTCAAACCTCAAAAATAAAAAATAAATAAAAAACAAACACTTTCCAAAAATCTAGAACGGCGTAATATCAAGAATTAGGATATTGGAAATTGCCGGGAAATACAGTAATTCAAATTCTGAAAGCTATTCTCATTGGTCAGCATAAACCAGTCAATCAGAATATGAGCGACAGTGAAACATTATAAGCTATGGAGAAGTATTGACCAATTAAAATCAAAGGCGGGACAGTTCAAAATACAGTAAAAATGCAGAAAAAAGCTGATTGGTTGAGCTAGCGGGAGCTTGGCCATCTCGGCCAATCAGAAGAGGAGCGACAGGGACCCATTCTAACCTATGGAGAAATATTAGACCCAATCAAAATCAAAGGGGGACGTTCAAAATACAGTAAAAATGCAGAAAGAGCTGAGTGACTGAGCTAGCGGGGGCTTGGCTATCCCAGCCAATCAGAGCGCGAGCTACTTCTCCCATTGCAGTCTATGGAGAGATCGGTGCAATGCAATCTCGGCGCTCAACGCCGTGTTGCATGGAGTATTAGGAAATAAATCATTTTTATTAAGTGTAAAACATTATCAGAT
This sequence comes from Phyllomedusa bahiana, assembly GCA_025379985.1. Classification (NCBI taxonomy): domain Eukaryota; kingdom Metazoa; phylum Chordata; class Amphibia; order Anura; family Hylidae; genus Phyllomedusa; species Phyllomedusa bahiana. Next base: position 8,848 of record JAODAL010047801.1, on the reverse strand, counting down.
AAAGAGCTGAAACCTTCTCTAAAAATAAATCAGTCAAATCCCTAACAACGCGTTTGTCGCCGAGACCGGCGCTACATAAGGAATTGCAATATAGAGAATTGCCGGGAAATACAGTATTTCAAATTCTGTAAGCTCTTCTGATTGGTCGGCATAAACCAAACCAATCAGAAAAAGGAGCGACAGTGAAACCATTCTAACCTATGGAGGAGTATTGACCAATCAGAATAGGAGCGACAGGGACCCATTCTAACCTATGGAGAAATATTGACCAATCAAAATCAAAGGCGGGACAGTTCAAAATACAGTAAAAAGGCAGAAAAGAGCTGATTGGTTAAGCTAGCGGGGTCTTGGCTAGCTCAGCCAATCAGAACAGGAGCGACAGAGACCCATTAAAACCTATGGAGAAGAATTGACCAATCAAAATTTAAAGGCGGGACAGTTTTAAAATACAGTTAAAAAGGCAAAAAAGAGTGATTGGTTAAGCTAGCGAGGGCTTGGCTATTCCGGCCAATCAGGCACGGGGCTACTTGTTCCCGTTGTTGTCTATGGAGAGATCGGGCAATGAAATCTCGGCTCTCAGCGCGTGCGGCATGGAGTATGATAAAAAAAAAATTAAAATTTATTAAGTGTAAATTATTCTCTGAAAAAGAGCGAAACCTTCTATAACATAAAACAATTAAATCCCGAACAAACACATTTGTCGCCGAGACCGGCGCTACAAAAAGGAATTGGGTTTAGAAAATTCCCGGGAAATACAGTAATTCAAATTGTTTAAGCTCTCTCATTGGTCGGCAAAAAACAGCCAATCAGTTGGGGCGACAGGGGCCTTTAACCTATGGAGGAGATTGACCAACGAATAGGACGCAAGGGGGCCCCCATTATAACCTTGGAGAAATATTGACCAATCAATTCAAAGGGGGGGGGGGGGGGGGGGCGGGGGGGGGGGGGGGTTTTTTGTTTTGGGGGGGGAAGCGAGGGGCCTGTTTGTGATTGGCTAAGTTAAAAAAAGGCGCGGTTATTTGGGACCAATTTGGGGGGGCGAGCGACTCTTATGGGTTTTCAATGCAAACCTTGAATTAAAACTGTACTTTGCCAAAATTTCAAATGAAAAAGACTACAGAAGTTTTTTCCGATGGATATTAAAAGGATAATAATTTGGGGGTTTAACAAAAAAAAATTTTAAATTCAAAAAAATCAGGGTTTATTTCTTTATTTTTGTTAAAACCAAAATTTTGATTTTTGGCTAATGAAAAATAAGCAAAAAAAAAAAGAGAAAATACCAGGTTTTAAACCCCTTACCGACATTTGAAACACCCAACCCGGGAAAGGCTTAAAAAAGGGTTTTGGGGGAACACCACCTCCCCAAAACCCCTTTCCTTTTTGGGGAATGAACAAGCTAAAGTTTTGACGGGTCTCATGGAGATGAGTCCCATGCAATTCTGCTATGTCCCGGGTTTTCTTGTAACATTTGAAAAGAAATCACTGTTGCAAGTCCCCTATGGGAAAAAGAAAAAAAATTTAAAAAGAAAAAAAAAAGTAAAAAAAAGTAAAACACAAAACCAAAAAATTAAACAAAAAATATAAAAAACCCTGTCCCTTTAAAATATGGCAATCGTCCCAAAAAAGTTTTTTAAAAAAGGGCCCGAAATTTTTTGGGGTATCGTCGTTGGTGTAAAAACCTCCCCTTATAAATATTTTACATTTTTTAAAAACCTGCCCCAAGTAAATGCCTTAAAAAAACATACAAAAAAAAAACCGTCGCGGGAATTGAAATTTTCATTCACCCCTGCACCCTTTTAAAAAATTTTGGAATAAAAAAAGGGGAAAAAAAAAGGCATATAAAGCCAAAGGGGTTAAACAAATAAAAAACTTCAGTTATTCCTGAAAAAAAAAAGCCCTTTCCCACAGTATTATATGGAAAATTAAAAATTTTGGGGCCCAAAATGATAAATATTTTTTTACACAATAAAAACCTTTTAAGGGGCCTTAACAAAAGGAAAAACTATAAAATTTTGGGGTTTATCGCCATATTTGTATCACCCCAAAAGAGTAAACCTAACTTGTCTTGTATACTGACAGTGAATGTTTTTAAAAAATAAATAAAAAAACTCTAGGATTGCAGAAATTTTCTTAAAAAAAAATGGTTTTAAAAAAAGCCTTGTCCCCCCAAAAAATGTAACAAAAAAAATTTTCAACTTTTATCCCTCAAAAAACAACCCCATAAAACAGCCCCAAATATACGGGAAAAATAAAAAAGTTATGGCTCCGGCAAAGGGCGATGCAGAAACGTTTTCCCTTTTAAAATTAAAAGTTTTTTTTATTTTTTTAAAAAAACCCAAAAAAAAAAAAAAAAAAAAAAAAAAAAAAAAAAAAAAAAAAAAAAAAAAAAAAAAAAAAAAAAAAACAAAAAAAAATTACAGATTGGGTTTTTCGTTTGAAATTTTCATATCAACTGCTAAAGTAAACCCTTGTTGTCATTTTTTTCCACTTTGGTAAATGCTGCAAGAAAATAAAAAAATTAAAAGGTTTGCTCAAAAAACCAACTCAAAAAAACCCTTTAAAAAAAAAAAGTGATAAAAGCATCATATGAACCCCAGGGGGGGTATCAAAAAAAAATGTCAACTCATCCTGAAAAAAACAAGTCCAAAATCTGCCCCAAATACTTTAAAATAAAAAAAAGTTATGGCAAATAAAAAAAAACTTTGGGGGAAAAAAAAAACCAAAAATTTTTTATAAACAATTTTGTATTGTGTAATAAAAGAAAAAAAAACAAAAAAAAAACTAATTAAAAAAATTTTAAATATATTTGTAATTGAAATGCCCACATATAAAGTTTTTTTATGTCATTTATGCCACACAGTGAAAAGGTTTTAAAAAAAATAAAGCCCAAAAAAAAAAAATGGCGGAACTGGGGTTTTTTTCCCACCATGGCCCAAAATTTTCCCCCCTTAGAGGGAAGATCCTTGAGAGTTTTTGAACCCAAAAATTTTGGGGCGATTCTGGAAGGTTTCCACCTGTTCTTGTTACTTTGGGGGTTTTGAAAAGGGAAAAATGGCCCCCACCAAAATCTGTGTTCCAAAAGCCAATTTAGCGCCCCCCCTTCACTTGTAAGCCCCCCCAGGGCCCCCTAACAGAAATTTTCCCAACCCCCCTTATGGGGTATTGCCAAAATTGGAAGAAATTGTTAAAAAAATTTATTGGGGTGTTTTTTTTTCCCCGGTTTTCCCCTGAAAAAAATTTTATTTTTTTTTTTTTCCAGCTAAAATTTTTAGATTGTTGGAAAAAAAAAAAATTTTTTTCATTTTCAAAGCCAAAACCCTTTAAAAAAATTTGTGAAACACCCAAATGGGGGTGGATATAGCCTACACCCAGGATATTTCCCAAAAGGGATGCAGTTTTCCCAATACGGGGTCTTTTAAGGGTATTTTTTAAGTTTTAGCCCTTAGGGGTGTTGAAAACCCTTTTATAAAAACAAAAAAAAAATAAAATTTGAAAATGGGGCCGCAAAGTACAGTAGGTGCCCTCCTATTCTGGGGCTTGGGTTTGTGAAAAATTTGGCTACTAGCCAAATTTAGGGGTTATACAAATTGAAAAAAAGTAAAATTTTTGGGGAATTTTTCCCCTTTCCATTTTTGGGCTCAAATTTTATGAAAAAACCGAATGGGTTTAAAAAAACCCTTCCTTAAATTTTTTTTTTGGGAATTTTTTTAAAAGGGTTTCTGAGATGGAAAATTTGTGGGGGTACAAACTTAAGTCCATTTAAACCCAAAAATTCTAAACTGGACGGGATCCCTAAATTAATTTTCTGTTGAAAATTTGTCTTAAAATTGTAAAAAATTTCCTATTTCTTTTTTTCTAACCCTTTTGAAATATCAAAAAAAAAAAATAAAAAAAAAATTTTTAAAAAAAATTGATGCCAACCTACAGTGGACCATATGGTAGGGCTTTTATAAACACTTTTTGGGGAATAATTTTGTTTTCTCCCGACTTTTTTGGAATTTTTGGAAAATGGAAATTTTTTTTCCGTTTTTTAAACGATTTTTTTTAACAAAATAACAGGGATTTGTATAAAAAAAAATTTGTTTACTAAAAAAAAGTCCCAAAGTGTCATGGGGAAAACAGTTTAATCAAAATGGTGGGTAAAAGTATCAAAAAAGTTTTTTCCCCCCTTTTAAAAAAATTCACATTTTAGTTTAAAATTCCCAAAGGGGTCTGTCGGGGGGTTTTAAAAATTGGCTGCCGGGGGTTTTGGGAAGGTTAAAAACAAAAATAAAAAAGCTTTCTTTAAGTACATAATAATAGTGATAGGTTTTGTTTAAAATCTGAAAATTTTTAGGGTGTTTGGGTTTGTCATGTCTTTTGTTATTAGTAAATTACCATAAAATTTAAATTACTAAAATTTCCCTGGCTGGCATTTGCTTTTGGGGTTCACCTTAGCAATGTTTAAAAAAAAAAAAAAAAGGAAATTAAAAAAAGGAAAAAAAAATTTTTCCCTTCAGAATTTTTTTTTATAAATAAAGTAGGGAAAATACAAAATAAAAGGGGTATTGTTTAAACCCCAAAAATGCCCTATAAGTTTAAAGAGTAAATTTATTCTAAAAAAAATTTACCCACCCTAAGGCAATTTTTCCCGGCTTATTGGGCCAAGCGTAATTGTGGGGGCCGGATTTCCCCCCGCAAATTACGCTGGAAGCCGTTTGCGGGGGCGCTTTCCCCCGGGAAATGTTGTGCAGGGCACTTTATCCCCCGCGGCGGATTCGGGGAAAAGTTGGGAAAAGAAGGGGACGGAATCCATATTTTTCTCTTGAAAAACTGTGGTTTCCCGTAATCCCTGGGATTTGGTTTTCAGCGTTTTGGAGCGAAAAATGCGGCGCTCAATACGGCTAAAAATCAGCCCCAAAAATTTAAGGGCCGTGTGAAAACGAGGCCAAAGGGAAAACAAAACAGTAGCAAAAAACGGGTTTAAAGAGATAAAACTTTTAATTATAAAAATCAATTGAAACCCCCAAAAAAATTTACCAAAAAAATTTTCGGGTTCCTGCAAATAAGTTGCCCTGCAAATGTCAGGGTTTAAAATTGTGATAACACGAAAATAAATGTTTTTAAAAAGGAAATTTTTGGGGGCATTTAATAAAAAAATCGGGAAATTGTTTAAAATTTTTTTTGTGGGAAAAAGATTTCTCATTTTTAGCTTTTCAGAGTAGAATTGAATCTTATCATAGATAAAAAAAATTTCAAATCCCCCCACGTGACTACAGGGATATTTTCAAAGGGAACCCATCACATAGATTCTGCCCCCCTTGCTGAGGACAGCACAATCTAGTGAGAGTCCTGCTGTTTCCAGAATTGTGCCCCTTATTCTTTAAGAATAGTAGAAGTAGTTGAGAAAATTTTTGGAAACTTTGAGGGCAAACGGGTTTTGGGTCTAAGGCTTTTGTTGCCCAGGAAAAACCAATCAGGCCCCCCTTTCATTTTATGAAATTTCTCTAAAAAAATTTTAAAGTGGGTCTAAATTTTTGGGGTTTAAGCAACAAAAAAAAGTCAGACCCAAAAAAAAATTTTTTCATATTTTGTGGCCCTTTTTGCTTTTTTAGGGCCAGTTCCCAAAGTTTCTGCCAAAAATAAACCCGGGTTTTTCATGAGGGGGTGTTGGGCACCGGGCCCACCCGTGGCTAGTGTTTTTGAGTGACAGTCCCCTGCCCACCTGCATTTTTGATGGGTTTTTCTCCCATTTTTAAACAGTAATAGGTGGAGCAAGCTGCAGATGGGTGGGCTATTTGAAGGTGGGTGGGGCTAACATCTGTCTTAAATTGCACGGGGGTTATGTCAAAACCCAGGCGGGAAAACTTTTAAAATTTTCAGCTTTTAAGGGCCCGACTTTTTTGGGAAAATTTTTATTATTATAGAATGCGCCTGTTTTAAATGAACCTGTTCTACAGCGGGTCATAAAAAAGGCATTTCTAGTTTAAAAAAAAAATAGACTTTTTTGGCTGGGGTTTAAAACCATTTAAAAGTACTCTACCTGTTCCGCATTTTAATGCCCCTTTGGGAATTGCCATATTGAAGCTTTTAATTTTATAGCTTTTGTGGTTTAGTGCCCCCTTGCTCCCCCCCCCAAATCAGGCCCCAATTAAAAGTCCCCGGGGGGGGGCCGGGGGTGCCTGTAATGTCCCTGAGACTGGCGAAAGGGAGGCATTCACTAATGTGAAGGGGGGCTGCCCCTTGATGTCGGGTAAAAATGGGGCCAGATTTCTGGTGCGCCCCGTTTTTTACAGGTAAACCTAAATGTTTTTAAACTGCTGCACCCTACAAAATTTGGGGGGACACTCAATGGAAACGCATGTCTGCTATATTTTATCTTCCCCCAAAAAGGAAGCTTAATTATGTAAGGTTCCCTTCAATTTTTTTTTAAGCCCCCCGGGCCCTTTTCATTGTTGCAACCCAAAGATTAAAAAAAGGGAGTAAAAATTTACCCCCTTAAAAGGGGGTTTTGTTTTTACTACAAGGATTGCTTTTTTTTCCCAAAAAGATTTTGCAAAAAAAGTAAATTTTTTTTCCCCAATATTTTGCCCCTTAACAGTGTCCTCCCTATACTGGATTTTTCCCCTATAAAGTTTCTCAGGTCACATTGCAAACAGACCTGTTCAATCTCTCATGATAGGCTGCCAGCAAAGGTCACTATAGCTACAGACCTGGCTTCTACTACAGCCTAGTAGAAGCCACTAAACACGCCCCTGAATTCAGAAAACCCAGAAAACAGGACTGATGTAAGATGAAACAATGTAGTGAGACAACCCCTTTAATCCCTCAATACATAACTAAAGATGATCCTCTCCTTAGAGATAAGAATATGTTTCCTGCATGTTGTCTAATTGTTCAGTATTGCTAAACTACTTTGTTAAACTCTAATAAAACTTCTTGAATTTAAATTTGGTATTACCTTAATTATAACAACCTGCACACTAAAGTGATCCATGAATCCGGTAGCAACTTACAAGCCATCAATGCTTTATAGAAATTCAAATATTCAAATAAGCCCTAGGAAATAGAGGTAGGACTAGGTAGTAACACCTATTGGAAGTGGCATCTCTTAAAATGAAATCCAACTCAGTGGAACACTTATGATTTATAAGTATCCCTAACGAGGAACATTAACCCTTTTAAATTATGTCTTTTGCCTTTAACCCAACCAGACAAAACTGTGTTTTGCACTATAGAGAGACAAACACCCCAAAACAACTGTCTGCAGATGGGACTTTCCATATAGATGAATTACAGACTTGTCTGTAACTCCCAGATCATGTTTCAAGGCTCTTTTATGAGCCCGATGTGTTTTTAAGGGATGCTACTCCCAATTGGTGCAGGATAATATTTAAATGTCCATGGAGAATTCATGGCTTGTTGGTCTACATACACCTTTTGTGGTCTCTCACTACCTGACAAGAAACCGTACCCCTGTAGATGCAAATGTTGAAGCAGATTTCCTGTGGATTTGCTGCGAAGTTAACTTAATACAATACAAGTGAGATCCATAGTAGGCCTACAGCAAATTGGCATCCCAATCCCATCAAAATCTGCATGGTAGGCTTAATTTATATCACATTTTGCTCTCAATTTCCAGTATACACTGAGGGAAAGGTTAATGAGAGTTTAGCCTTTGCACTATATTTCTTCTACATCATGGCAGTAAACATTGTGGGAGACATGTCCCAACGCGCCAATGCGTTTTTTGGTCTATTTTGCGCCACAACCACTTTTGACACCATATTCTTGTTGTAAATGAACTGTTGTACACTAAAACTAGGCGCATTGTACGCCAGGCATAACACTTTATAATGCGCCTAAATATGGAGCACTGTGCACCTCCATCGCGCAATGCGCCTATTGAGGCGCATTACATATATTATGCGCCTCCATCGGGCAATGCGCCATAATAGGCGCATTACATATACTACCAATGATATGCTATGCGGGGCGAGTTGCACAGTGTGCCTTTTTTGATGCAATGTGCCTTTTTCTGCGCTATGCGCCTTTTTAGATGCATTAAGGTATACCTGACACCAGGTTTTAGAAAGTATCGGACTTTCAGGCGCACTTTAAACTGATTTAATGCGCCTAAAACTGGCATCGATATGCCACTTTTCGGACATGTCGCCCTTTATGTACCAGACACAAAAGAGTAGCCTACCATGTTTTTGTGTCCTACCATGTAATAGACCATATGAGACTATATAATCCTTTGGGTGTGTTGGGGTATGTGTTGGGTGAATGTCTCTGTAATAAAGTGTTATATAAAAGCACCTAACATTTGAAATTCATTGAAGATATGATATGTTTACATTTGATTTTGTATGAAACAACATGTATAAGGAGGAGACGCAATAGAAGAATCAAGAGAACCAATATCAGATGAATGAGATAATAGTGAAATTACAGGGATAGTGTTAAATGAAAGGGAAGCAGCACAATATGATAGGTGCAACATAAGATGATGGTGATGGGGAGGTGTGGGGAGATAAATGGCCCATCTCTGACATTTCACGCAGATGTGTACTATGATGTTGGAATGGGGAGTATAGAGTCCATTTACAGTTTCACACCTGAATGCTAAGATTTTTTACTTTCTTTGGCCCCGTTCACACGGTGGTTTTGGCCGCGGGTTTCGCGGCCAGAACCTCGTTGGACCTCGCCGCAAACCGCGGGGGCAAACAGGGGGCAAACCGCGAGCCAAGCCCCAGCCGCGCACCACCCGCGGCGAGGCCCGCGGCAGCACCGCGAGGCCTCCACGCAGAGCACTCCCTGTCAAGAATTGACAGGAGAGTTCTCCATATGCGCGGGATTGGCCGGG
>JAODAL010047800.1:0-29567 GCA_025379985.1 Phyllomedusa bahiana | reverse complement strand
GGCCTGTCCATAAGAATGGACATCCCACATTGGTGGGAGTCTGACCCCTGAACTCCATACAGCAGTGCAGTCCCAGTCACTTGAATAGGTTTGAATTGCTAGGGACTGCAGTACCAGACACAGCAAAAAAAAAAAAGTGTTGTGACGGGTAAGAGTTTGTTCATACGTTGGAATTTTCTTATTGGAAAAATCTAATGTGCAATCCTCAGCAGAAATCCGAGACTATTTTACAGCGGGGGTATTCCCCTCTGATTTGGACTAAGATTAGCCCCATTTCAATGGAGTTAAAAGGGTAGTCTCATTACCTTGATTCATCTCATCTCAGTCCTGTTTTCTTGGTTTCACTTTGAATTCAGGGACGTGTTTACTGGCTTCTACTAGGCTACAGTAGAAGCCAGGTCTGTTGCTATAGTAACCAGTGCTGGCAGCCTATCATGAGAGAGTGAACAGGTCTGTAGCTATAGCAACCTGAGGAGCTGATGCAGCCCATACAAGAGAGGATATCTCAAAATAGGTAGGACACTGTTAATGGACATGTATTGCAAAGTGACTTGTTTTTGCAAGATAGTGAGACAACCCCTTTAACGTGCATCACTCCTGCTGGAATGGAATGCGAGGATAATCCGCTTCAAGGAATGGACATGTGCATTCTTTTTTCTGCACCATGGATTTAAAATCCATGGTGAAAAAATCTGTGCTGTAGTTTACAGTAAGTAACCAGTAAGTAACAAATGACTGGCAGTCGGATTACACAAGGATATTATTTCATACAACATAAACTCAATAATAAAGAAGATTCTTATCTGGGGAAGTCTGACCCCCTCGATGTTCCAGTCAATCGTGTGCGTCCCTGATGAGACATGGGCTTCATTTATTTAATTTTTTTCCCCTGGTTGACATTTTGGTGGTTCCGGAACCAACTACTAGTCTTCCATAGTTATGGACTCCACATAAATGGTAGCTTCGGAACCAATTTATATTCTATGTTGAGGGAGCACTATACATAGTTCTGTCTAGAGGTGGTGAAATAGTAGATCATAATCCACCCAGAGACCTCACAGCACGAACCAGTAGATCTTGTGCTGAACCACCGGGCTGTTCTCTGGAAGAAGCGGAAAAACTTTGTCTTTGTAGTTATATTTTTCAGTGTCTAGTCAGTACTCTTTTCTAGTTAAATATTGAGTCATACACACTGGAGGCACATTATAATGACTACCAGCTACTGTGGTGCTTTGCATTATTATAGGGTTAAAAATGGGATATGCAAGAAATTAGCGGTTGTGTCCTCTATGCGCCACATGTCCCTGATCTCCTAGAAGATAGTAGTGAGGCTTTACAAAAAGTAGATCTCATACTAAAAACGTTTGTCCACTTCTTATTTATAGAATATAAAACTATTATTGGGTGGGCTATTACAAGGTATAATATACTATGCTCTTCTCTTCAGGAGTCACTTTGCAGTTTAATAAGCTTTCTCTATGTCTCCCAATAACCTTACATTCAATGATGAAAGTGAAGAGTTATTTTTGTAGCTCTATCCACATTTCATTTAGTCGTCAAAGACATGTGGGGAACACTCCTGTACAGGCACAAAATGTATATACCTATCAGTCACCTATAATAAACAGCCAAGCAAGCCAGGCTGCTTGGTCATGTAGGTTTAGCCTTGGAAAGTATCCACCTTTAGTACGTTTTTCTGCCTAACATTTTAAGGGTTGTATACATTTAATTTTTACCTTTTTTGCTTCTATTAGAAATTATAAAAGTTACTGATTTCATGTAATTAGAAATGTAATCTTGCTTTGACTTATGTCCTCTATGTTGTCGGGGTCAGCCCATTCATGCAGTGTATGGAAAGCCCCGTTGACCTGGTCATATTAGCAGTAAGTGTGGTTCTTGTACTAAAAAGAAAGTGAACATACCACCATTGTACAGAATACTCTCTTACTTATGGATAAAAGACCCTTTCTCCGCCCTCCTCCCAAGATTTCTGAATTCATCAGGAATGGTTCTGAATTTCTTGTACCCATACAGACCCTCCGTGACTAAGTTAAATGAAACGACTTTTTCTACACTAATATGTAGTGCATCTATATATTTTTAATATGCATTTTTTTGGAATACACAAAGATGCAAGCATTTATCCTTTTGAAAAAATCTTGGTGAGAAGTTGTGTTGCTGGATACAATTTTGCATTTATATTCACACAGACCCTCTGTTCCAGAACACAGCACTTCTGCCCTAGCAAAAGTAATCTATCATAAGGGTATGTCCACACAGCGTGTTTGTGGTCCATATTTTGGGGCATAAGTGCGCTGCAATATGACCGTTAAAGGGATTGTATCATTTAATTAAATGGTCTTCAGAATAAGGGGACAGTGAAAACAAGCAACTTTGCCAGTTAGATTGTCTTTAGCAAAGTGTCTTGTATTCCAGGACCCTTATTTCTGTTTTACATGATCTCCAGCGCTGGTCGGATCCCTCCTCCTTGCATTTCACTAGCTGAGAGCTCATTTACATTCTATTCAGCCCATTAAGCTTCAAGAGAGCAGCCGAAATGATGAAGCGATACATCCCCTTTAATACCCGACGGGTCTTATGAGCCAGTAGAGAGAAGTGACAGTCTATGGGAGCTGGCACAGAGCATTTTTGAAGTACGCGCTGGCCAGTGCGACTTCTAAAACACCTGGCGCTGCAATTCGTGCCGTAATACGCCGTGTGAACACAACCTAAAACTCATCATGTGATCTGACCTGTGCAAATTGAAATAGATTGTTACGGCATACATGTAACTATAGCCATAGCAGCCATAGTAGGTGCTATGGGGCCCAGAGGTTAAGAGAACCCAAAATTCCCAAATCCCCAAAATTGTACCTTTTCTTAGGGAATAACAAATTGGAGGTTTTCTACTATTCAGCACTACTAGATTCTAAAGGTATAGATGATAGCCTCATGTAATTGCTACTTACAAAGCAGTTTCAGATTCCTGTCATAAGGTGGTAAGGCCCATCTAATTTTGCTGTCACCCCATGAATTCTAGTTATGCCCCTGGTTGCAAGGGCTCAGGAACAGAATGGTAAATGTACTCCACTGTGGCTGGCACAGGCAGCTTTGGCTGTTACTGAGAGCTCTAGGCGGGCACTAGGCTTTCCTTGATTGGCATGGATTAGGGACATTGTGGCTGGCACTGTGGTCTATGTGGCTGGCTTTGGAGTAGCTATGGCTAAGGCACTCAAGCTGAAAATTGCAGCATTAGCTTTAGATCCATGGCTCTCTACACTTATCACATGCACATTTTTTTTTTTTTTTGCCATCCAGACCCAATGGCAGTGTTAATGATTTTTTTTGTTTTGTTTTACAAACCATCCTGAATGTGGTTATTCATCATCTATACTCCCTTAATTACCTTTGTGCTTCACCAGCATCAGTTTTGGAGGTAACACCCAAATGATATCTTATACTCCTCCAGGGCACCAAGTGCCCAACCTAATGTAACTATGTAAAACATAAATGACAGCGGTAAATGATTAGTTAATAGGTCTCAACTCTGGACAGGGCATATGCATACTTTGTATCTCATTGACAATCATAATCGCACACACCCTGAATTAAAACCCATTCAGCAATTGATACATTTTAAAGTGTTTGTCTCTCTACATTGATTCATCTTCCCTCAGTCCAGTTTTCTTGGTTTCATTTTGAGTTCAGGGGCGTGGTTACAGGCTTCCACTAGGCTGCAGTAGAAGCCAGGTCTGTAGTTATAGCAACCAGTGCTAGCAGCTTATCAGGAGAAATCACACAGGTCTGTAGCTATAGCAACCTGAGGAGCTGATACAGCCCATACAAGAGGGGATATCTAGGAAAAGGTAGGACATTGTTAATGAAAATATATTGCAAAGTGACTTGTTTTTGCACAATCTTTAGCATCAAAAGCAATCCTTGTAGTGAGACAGCCCCTTTAATATACACAATATATGCACAGACACATCCACGTGTAGGATGTGGATATATTAGTCAAAAATAGAATATATATATATAATGTATATGTAGAGATATGAAAAAGAAAATCAATCGTTTTAGGCTTCTCAGCCTAATACATAATCGTTGGATCTTCTCTTTTCATCCACTTGAAACTTATCAATCCTAAATATATTTGAAGACCCATAGAAAAATCATCCGCAATCCAGAAGGTGGTGAAAATAAATGCTTAATTTATTCACCCATTTCTTACAATTAATATTTAGCTCGCCTTCCTCAGGCTTTTTAAGCAATGTGTATAGCGTATAATACAGGTATATAGAGCAAAGTGCTAATGGGCAATAAATCACTACAAATCAATAAAAGTGAAGATAAATATACAGAAGATCGACAGCAGAAATGCACAACGTGACATGGGGGCTAAAACTGCCCTAGACTGTGAAGGGCCGCTCCTTTACTGGCCTGGAATGCTCCAGGATCAACCTAGAATGCCTCAAAAGCTGGCAGTGCCAACCATTTTGGGCGGAGTTTTCATAAGTCGCACCCCTTTGTGGGCTGTTGCGTGCCACCAGAAATACAGTACTTTGGCGGGCTTCAAGTGGCCCACTTGCCATGTGTTGGGCAGGCCTGGTCTACAGTATATACAAGCGTATTAAAATCCTATGGTTCATGCTGAAATAAATGTTATTATGCTAAGGATAATATAGTATTACACATGGAATTTAGTGAAGTTGTAGAGGAAATGGCAATTAAAGCTTATATAAATCCAGGGGCGTAACTACAGGGGGAGCAGACGTAGCAGCTGCCCTGGGGACCTTGCTCTTGGGGGGCCCATGCCCCGGGACAGCTACTGACATGTCTGCTCCCCCAATAGTGCGGCTCCTGCGCCCGCCGGCTGCGAGCATAAAAAGTTTCACTGCCCGGTGGAAAGCAGAGCTGCGGGGCCCGGGGATACCGCCTCTGAAGTCCGAGCCGAGCGCTCAGATGCCCGGACCGCAAGGCTGCTAGGCGAGGCGCCGGCCCACAGTGCTGACAAAGGGCTGCGCGATGACGTCATATCATTTGTGCAAGCCCCCCGCCGGCACAAATGCCCGGGAGCCGAGCTGCGAGGGAGCGTGGAGCTGGTGAGTAAGTGCTTTTTTTTAATATTAATGAATCCTGGCCTACCTGCCTGCCTGTTTATAGCCCCTACCTGCGTGCCTGCCTGTTTATAGCCCCTACCTGCGTGCCTGCCTGTTTATAGCCCCTAACCTGCGGCCCGCCCGTTTATAAGCCCTACCTGCGTGCTTGCCTGTATATAGCCCCTAACTGCGTGCCTGCCTGTATATAGCCCCTACCTGCGTGCCTGCCTGTATATAGCCCCTACCTGCGTGCCTGCCTGTATATAGCCCCTATCTGCGTGCCTGCCTGTATATAGCCCCTATCTGCGTGCCTGCCTGTATATAGCCCCTATCTGCGTGCCTGCCTGTATATAGCCCCTATCTGCGTGCCTGCCTGTATATAGCCCCTATCTGCGTGCCTGCCTGTATATAGCCCCTATCTGCGTGCCTGTATATAGCCCCTACCTACCTGCCTGCCTGTATATAGCCCCTGCCTGCCTGTATATAGCCCCTACCTGCGTGCCTGCCTGTATATAGCCCCTACCTGCGTGCCTGCCTGTATATAGCCCCTACCTACCTGCCTGCCTGTATATAGCCCCTACCTACCTGCCTGTATATAGCCCCTACCTACCTGCCTGTATATAGCCCCTACCTACCTGCCTGTATATAGCCCCTACCTACCTGCCTGTATATAGCCCCTACCTACCTGTCTGTATATAGCCCCTACCTACCTGTCTGTATATAGCCCCTACCTACCTGCCTGTATATAGCCCCTATCTATCTGCCTGCCTGTATGTAGCCCCTATCTACTTGCCTGCCTGCCTGTATGTAGCCCCTATCTACTTGCCTGCCTGCCTGTATGTAGTCCCCATCTGCCTGCCTGCCTGCCTGTATGTAGTCCCCATCTGCCTGCCTGCCTGCCTGTATGTAGTCCCCATCTACCTGCCTGCCTGCCTGTATGTAGTCCCCATCTGCCTGCCTGCCTGCCTGCCTGTATGTAGCCCCTACCTGCCTGCCTGCCGGCCTGTATGTAGCCCCTACCTGCCTGCCTGCCGGCCTGTATGTAGCCCCTACCTGCCTGCCTGCCGGCCTGTATGTAGCCCCTACCTGCCTGCCTGCCGGCCTGTATGTAGCCCCTACCTACCTGCCTGTATGTAGCCCCTACCTGCCTGCCTGTATGTAGCCCCTACCTGCCTGCCTGTATATAGCCCCTACCTACCTGCCTGCCTCTATGTAGCCCCTACCTACCTGCCTGCCTCTATGTAGCCCCTACCTACCTGCCTGCCTGTATGCAGCCCCTACCTACCTGCCTGCCTGCCTCTATGTAGCCCCTGCCTATCTGCCTGCGTGCCTGCCGTGATGTTGGCGCTGACTATCTGCCTGCCTGCCTGCCTCTCTTTATGTAGCCGCTGCCTATCTGCCTGCCTGCCTGATTCTATGTCATAGTTGCCAACTTTTGAAAATGAAAAAGTAGGAGATATTAGATGGCGGCGCGCAGCAAAAATTTGCGTGGACACGCCCATCTTTCCGGTATACCACGCCCCCTTCAAAAAGCCACACCCACTCCACCTAACCGCATAACGGCTTTGGAAGAAAGCCAGGTAGATGCCCTTATAGCCAGGTAGTAACCCCCCATAAGCAGGTAGTGCCCCTTACAGGCAGGTAGATGCCCCTTTGTTAGCCAGGTAGGTCCCCCCCTTTGTTAGCCAGGTAGGTGCCCCCCTTTGTTAGCCAGGTAGGTGCCCCCCTTTGTTAGCCAGGTAGGTGCCCCCCTTTTTGTTAGCCGGTAGGTGCCCCCCTTTTGTTAGCCATGGGGCCCCCCCTTTGTTACCCAGGTAGGTGCCCCCTTTGTTGCCAGCTAGGTGCCCCCCTTTTTTCCCCAGCTAGGTGCCCCCTTTTGCCAGGCAGAGCCCCCCCCCCCTTAGCTAATAAAAATAAAATAATAAAAATCCACTTACCTCACCAGGTTCTGCCCCCGGGCCGCCCCGGACGATCTTCAGGGGGGGAAGTGAGAGCAGCCCGGGGCACCCCCGACCCCCGGTCACTCCCCTGCGCCGCGGTCTCCCTCGCCGCGCGTCATTCCCCTGCGCCGCTGACCTGTAGTGCGGCGCAACACCGGGCCCCGTACAAACGGGAGGAGGGAGGAGGGAGCGACCCCCTCCTGCCCCTCCCTCACAGCGAGGTTCCGGGCGGGTGAAGCGGGCGCAGGGGCCGCTTACCTGCCTGTAGGGCGGCCCGGGGCGCCGGAGTAGGCACTGGCCGCGGACTTTAAGACCCCCCCGCCTGCGGGCGGCGGGAGGAAATCCCAAAACTCCCCGGGGGGGCGGGAGGGGACCCCAAATGCGGGACCCCCCCGCCAAAAACGGGAGAGTTGGCTGTATGCTCTATTTTGCCCTGCCTATCTGCCGCCTCCTGCCTGCCTGTAATACCCCCACCTATTGCTGCCCCCCCTGTTGTACCCCCTATAGCCCCCCAAAAAAGCCCCTGCCGTATTTGTCCCAAAAATTTTGTCTATGTCGCCTGCCTGTTTGGGGGCCCCTTACCCCTTATTTGGCCCCATAATCTAAACCCTTTTCCCTATAAAACCCCCTAACCCCTGCCTCCCTGTCTTTTGGGGGCCCCATACCAAACCCTGTTTGACTGCCATTTGGGGCCCATCTTTCAAAACCCCTTTGCCTTGGGGGCCCTATTGCCTACCAAAAACCTTGCCTACTGGGGCCCTCAACCTAATAAACCCTGCCTCCCAAAAATGGACCCCTATCCCCAGGGGGCGGGGGAGTGAGGTGCTGGAAAAGGGGGGGCTTCTAAGATATTGTGTCTTAAATCTGCGGGACAAGTGGTCGGGACTTTTATGGTGGTCTGGAGGTGCGAAAAAAAAGGGAAAAGTCAACGATTTTGTCCTAAATTCTCCCTTATGGTCATTATGGGGTCTTTTGGGCTTTTGTAGCTGATCAGTAATACTGGGGTATTATTCGTCACTGTGGGGGGTAATTTGTGGTTGTGTTCTGGCGGTATAATCAGGTCCATATGTAGCAGTGTTATTGGTATTTTTTTGTTTTTGGTATAGTTTGGTAGCATTATGATGGTGAGAAGTATTATCTACATTATCGAACTGCATGTTCTGGTAAACATTCGTGGTCGGGGAGGTGGGCACGGGGGTGGGGGGGTAGAGGGCCCCATCAAAAAGTTTGCTATGGGGCCCCGGCTTCTCTAGTTACGCCCCTGGATAAATCTAAGATCAAACACTTTTGCCAAGAAAAGAAAATGTGAAATTATGTATTAAATAGTATTAAATTGGGTAAAACTACCGCTGAAAAAGACTTAGGGCGACATGTCAGAAAACAGGCTCCTCCATGCCAGTTTTAATGCACATTAAATGAGTATATAGTGCACCTGAATGAAAGAACCTGTCAAAAATCTGGTATATCTTGCATAATATAATTGATGCGCCTAATCTAGGCGCATAGCAAAATGTGGGCGCGTAGCATTGCTAACCTATTTGATGCGGCTACTTTAGGCGCATTCAAATGTGTCATGCCTGACATATAATGCGCCTAGTTTTGGTGTACTACAGGTCATTTTTATAGAGAATAGGGCGTCAACAGTTTTTTGCCACAAAATACACCAAAAAAATGGCGCAGCCCTAATAGGACATGTCACCCTTAGTTTCCATCCGCATGTCATGGTTCATTGGTAGAATTTTCAGATGGTTTGCGAATTTGGTAACTGTCTGAAAACCGACAAACCATCCCTATAGACTTTAAAAGAAAATCCATACAGTAGTCTACATTGAATGGATTTTCAGCCGCCGGCGTTCCAAAAAATTTGCAGCATGCACAATCTTTGGTTTTCGGGCAGAATGTGTGCAATTCAATGGTTATGGGGGACAGGCGAATCTGCAAACTGTAGACAGAATCATCCACCAAAACCTTTGAAAGACAATAAAACACCAGCCGGAATCTTAAACAAAATCCGACTGCCATTTTATATATGCTTTGTGGATGTACCCTTACAACGATGTTGATAAGGAAGGGAAAATCTCTCCTTAAGGAGAGCACCAAACGAACGGCTTGTAGAGTTTTTGTTTTGCCTTTTCGCCCTCTATTAGCATTGCATATCACAAGGCATTATGGGAAAGGGGCTGAGAAGCCACAGGCCTCTGTTGGTTGTAACAAATCCTCAATTTGCTTTTTGACCCACCGAGTCTTGAGAAAGCAAAAAGGATTTTTTAGCCAAGCAAGTAATCTCATTACAGACAACGCTGTTTCGGGTTTTTGTCACTCTTCACCAGCCAGTATCTTCTCTACTCTGCACTGAAGAGGGACAAAAATCCCGATAACAGCGTTGTCTGTAGATGAGAGATACTGGCTTGGCTTAAAATCCTTTTGCTTTCTCAAGACTGGTGGGCGTCAAAGCAAATTGGGTATTTGTTTACAACCAACAGAGGGCGCTGTGGGCTTCTCAGCCCCTTTCCCAACGATGTTGAAAGACAGTAGTCTTAGATTTAGTGATCAATGCCAGGCAGATGCTGCCAAGAAAAATAAAATCATAGGATGCATTAAATGAGGCAAACATGCTCATGACAAAAGCATAGTTTACTGCTAATAGAAATCTCTGGTGAGCCCACGCATGAAATATTTTACACAGTTCTGGGCACCATTGCATAAGGACATAGCTGAGCTAGAGCGGGTGCAGAAGAAGGAAGCCAAGTTGGTTAGGGGAATGGGTAGATTGCAAATCCAAGCCACACTATAAAACTTGGGGTTTTTCAGCTTTGAAAAAAGGGAAATTTAATTACCTTATACAAATATTTGAAAAAACATTACAGATATCTCTTGCGGGATCTTTGTACTTTTAGGCATTCCAAGGGGGAATCCTAAAAGTCTAGAAAAAAAGAAAAATTCACCATCACAAATGGGGATTCTTTACTGTAAGAGTGGTGAAACCACAGAATACACTGCCACAAGATGTTGTAATGGTGGATTCATTAAACAAGCTCAAGAAGGGCCTGGATGCCGTTCTTGAAAAATATAATATTAACCCCTTAAGCCGAACGCCTGAAAAGTAGTTAATGACCAGAATTTTTTTTTTTTTTTAGTTTTTGCCTCCTTGCGTTTCAACAGTTGTAACTTTTTTATTTTTTTCGATGACGCAGTTGTATGAGGCCTCGTTTTATTCGAGACGAGTTGTACTGTATAGGGGAAAAGTTAACTTTTAAATAATTGCAGTATTTTTTTTTTTTTAACACCATTCACATTTCACACTTAAAGGGGTTGTCTCGCTACAATGATTGGGTTTTAATTTAAAGATCTTTAAAAAACAAGCAGCTTTGCAATATATGTTCATTACAAATGTTCTACTGATTTTGAGCTAGCCCTGTTAGTATTACTACATCAGCTTCTCAAATCTCTATAGTAGCCGACCTGTTGATCCTTATCTTACTGGCTGTCAGGTCTGAATGACTCATCACCTTTGAAGACAGGTCGGAGCAGAGAGCCCCTCCCGCACCGATTGCTTCGGTTGTGGTGGGAGGAGGTGGGCGGGGGGCGGGAGGACTCTGGCGTCTGTGTCCGAGCTGCCTGGATTAACCCTGTGTGTGCCTGCTTCCTCCTGCTCTCTACACAGATAGATGTGACAGCAGTGACCCTGTCTGTTACTATAATCATGATATGTCTTTGGACTGTGACTATACTAATACTATACAAATCAGGCATGTGAATACTTTATGTTCTCCTGTATTAGGGACACATCCTGAGTATAGTAACACTGCCCTTGTTGTTGCTGGAGATGTGGAGACTTGTAAGCTAAGCAGGGGATATAGGAACACATGCATCCCCTCTGCTCTATTATCACACAGCATCATATTACTCTCTACACTCATAGATCAGCCCTCTCCTGTAACACCTAGGCAGGCACACAAATGGTGAAATCTGAGAGCAAAACCCCCTCCCCCCCCCCCTGTATAGAAGTTACGTAGCTGCCTGTGTGCTGATGGGAGGGGGGGAGAGGGAGCAGAACAGACAGACCAAGAAGCACGCCCCTCAGTCAACTTACCAGGGACACTGACAGGCTGAAAGCTCGTAATGAGAAAAACTCCTTTAATAACTTGTTAGATTAATTCTACAGGTTATTACGGTCATGTGCATACCAAATATGTGAAGGTTTTTTTGTGTGTAATTTATGCACAATTATTTTTTATTAAATTTATTTTTATTTTATTTATTTTTTCTTTTTTTTATATATACTTTTTTTGAATCCCATGAAGGGAGAACTGTGTTAAATTTTTTTTAATTTTTTTTTTTTACACTTAGTAATGTATTAACATATTCCTATATGCTAATACATTCTAATCTGTGTCAGTCTGACACAGGCAGTGATTAGGACAGCACACAGTCTGTCCTGGTCACTGGCTTAGTACACAGACAGCTCTGGGGCCACTCTAGGTCCTCAGGGCTGACTGTGCAGCCGTTCCCCTGCTCTGTCGGGTGACCAGGTGTTTCGATCACCCGACAGAGCAGGGAAACCCTTTGATTGCGCTGCGGTAACGCACCGCCGCAATCAAAGGGTTAAAGCATCGGGTTGCGGAGGTTTCCACTGCTTCCCGGTGCCTGCAGAAGATGCTCTGGGATCCCTGCTGTGTAGCACAGGCCCGATCTCGGCGCAGCTGCGGCGCCGGGCGCCGCAAACTCTGAAGTCTGCAGCGGCGTCTAAAGACGTTGCTGCAGACGAACGACCCGCACCAGCCGACGTCTAAAGTCGGCGGGCGGTCGTTAAGGAGTGAAAGGTTATGGTTACTAGATTCTGGAGGTAGGATGTTGATTCAGAGATTTATTCTGATTGCTGTACCTGTTGTTGGTGAGGAATTCATCCTCTTATATAGGACAGTTGGCATCTACCTCATAGATGTTTTTGCTTTGCTCTGAATCAATACTATAGGGCTATCGGTTGGACACATGCAACCTGTGTGCGACATGTATGAAGCTCGCCACGTCGGAGCGCAAGTTTTCGAGCGCTCGAACGTAAAAGCTGCACCTCATGTATGTCGGCGCCGGAAGTGCGCTCATACATGCGGTGTAAAGTCCATCGCGCCTCGCCAGTGTGTGAGGCACAGAAGGGACTGCGCCTAACATGTATTCTGAATTGAGACAGGCTGGAAATAAGCGAAAAATCATTAAACATGTCCGTGCGGCATGGAGTATGAATCAAAAAAAAAATTTTTATTACGTGTAAAACATGATCAGAAAAAGAGCTCAAACCTTCTAAAAAAAAATACATAAATAAAATCACTTTCCAAAAATCTAGAACGGTGCTATATCAGGAATTTGGATATTGAAAATTGCCGGGAAATACAGTAATTCAAATTCCTGTAAGCGCTTCTCATTGCTCGCAGAAACCAGCCAATCAGAATAGGAGCGACAGTGACCCATTAAAACCTATGGAAAATATTGACCAATTAAATTCAAGGCGGAACAGTTCCAAAATACAGTAAAAAAGGCAGAAAAAGAGCGATTGGTTGAGCTAGCGGGGGCTTGGCTATCCTGGCCAATCAGAGCGCGAGCTACTTTGTACCATTGTAGTCCATGGAGAGATCGGCGCAATGAAATCTCAGCTCTCAGCGCCGTGCGGCATGGAGTATGATTAAAAAAATCATTTTTATTAGGTGTAAAATATTTTTCGAAAAAAAGATTAAACCTTCTATAAACATAAATCAATAAAAACCCGAACAACGCGTTTGTCGCCGTCCCCGGCGCAACAGGAATTGCGTATTGAGATTTGCCGGGAAAAATACAGAAAATTAAAATTTCTGTAAGCTCTTCTCTTTGGTCGGGCAGAAATCAACCAATCAAATGGGACGACAGTGACCCATTAAAACCTATGGAGAAGAAAATTGCCCACTCAAATTAAAAGGGGCGGGAAAGTTCAAAATACATAAAAATGCAAAAAAAGACTATTGGTTGAGTAGCGGGGGGCTTGGCATTCCGGAAAATCAGAGCGCGAGTACTTTGTCCCTTTGTAGCAATGGAAGATCGGGGCAGTGAAATATCAGCGCCGTGAGGCATGGGTATTAGTAAAAAAATTTTGGGTTTTATTAATGTAAAACATTCTCTAAAAAAGACAAAAAACCCTTTCTAAAACAAAACAAAAATAAAATCAATAACAACGCTTTGTCGCATCCCCGGCGCTACATCAGGAATCGGGAATTCGAAATTGCCGGGAAATACAAATTTTCAAATTCTTTAAGCTCTTCTCATTGGTCGGCAGAAAACCAATCAGAATGGGAGCGACGGGACCCATTATCCCTATGGAAAAAGTTTGACCAATCAAATAAAAAGGGGGACATTCAAAAACGAAAAAAGGGCGAAAAGAGTGATGGTTTGAGCCCAGGGGGCAGATAGATCCACCAAATCCATATGTAGTGCTTTTATTTGAGTGGAGCAAGCAGGGGGCGAAAAAGGGGGCGCACAAAAAGTTATGTCTAGGGGAAATTTTCTAGTACTGTGATTGGTTGGGGGGAAGAGGGGCTCGTCCAGCTTAGCCAATTAGCGGGTGAACTACCATCTCATAGAGTTCTATGGGGAAGAAATGCAGACTAAGCTCTGTTTGTGATTTATAGTCCAAACAAGAAATTAAGACTGCCGCTTACCCCTTCACCGTGAGTTTTTTGTCTGGGCTTGCTTCCCCTTTAGCTGTTTCTTTGTATTCAGCTGCGCTACTGCTTGCCGTTTGCCCTTTTCCGTTTCGGAGACTGCCATCTCGCCCTTACTTCAAATCAGAAAATTCCCAAGGAAATTTCCAGGGGAAAAAAGGGCACTTCACGACTTTTTATTTCTTTTATTTTTCCCCAAAAATTTAAGCGTTAAAACGCCGACGGGCGTTTTCGGGACCCTCAGACCCTTTTTCAGGGCAAAAAATTCTGCACAAACTTTTCCTAAGTAAACAAATTTTAAAAACACGTCACTCATAAGGGTCATGGCTGTGCTTAGATTTTAACCCTTGGATATCAAATTCTATTGCTTCCTAATAAAACCTTTGTTTTGCAAACGTTTTGTGTTATTAATGCAGGTCTCCTAACTTTATATAATATAATTCGACATTTTTTGGCATTTTGCAGATTAACAACATGAGATTGAAAAAATGTTTTCATGCAATATAGCTGTTTTTCAAAAATTAGCATTAAACTTTAAACTTTTTTTTCAAGTATATACTGAGATCATGTCATTATCCCTCTAGGGCTTTTATATATATATTCAACACATGTTTGGAAATTTTGCGGTTAACTGGGATTGCAAAATGCTTCTCCAAATATATGCTGATTTTTAAAATGATGCATTAAACGTATCATTAAAAAGTTTGACAGTTTTTCAATGAATATACATGAGACATGCGTTTATTTCATCCTCGGGGCGTTTTTTATAGTATATATTCAACACTTTTTGGGAATTTTTGCGGGTTAACAACATGGGATTGCAAAATTTTTCATGCAATATTGCTATTTTAAAAAAATAAAATGCATTAAAACTTTGACAGTTTTTAAATGTATGTACATAGATCATGTCTTTTTATTCATGCCTTTGGGGAACGGGTTCGCATGTAAGAACCAATGGGCCCCTTCGTAACCCTTTACTTTATGTTCCCAATCTCCCCCTCTATGTGGCTTATTTACCCTTTCCATTATGCCACACTTTAAAGATGCAATCCTGCTTCATGTTTTTTTCAACGAAATGCCCGGGGAAGCCCCTGATAAATTTACTTTTTTGTTTCGTATGCCCCGGGTTTTTCTGCAATTCTAGTTAAATTTCCTTTATAGTACGCCTATGTATAGGAATTGCAATGGGTGCATACAATGTAAAAGATAACGGGGTCTGTTTCGCTTTCGCTATGCTTAAATTTAAATATCCTTGTTTTGGTGCTTTTTGGCGAATGTACACCCTTCACTTTTTATGTTACACAAATTACATCTTTTTTTCTTCCCACATGGGAAACACCACATTGTTGCACCATGTTTATTTTCTGTTGCCAAAAAAGACGGGGGAAGATCATTCGCTAAGTTTTACCTCTTTTTGGCACCATTTTCCCCTTTTTTCCACATCCTTTTAAAATTTTTCATCTTGACGTGTATCTGCACATTTTTATAAAAGTGTTTTTTTATTCTATATAATCATCACTTAACCCGTTGAAAATATACTTGTTTTTTCACTCTGCCTCCCTTTTTTTCTCTTTTTTTCCCCAAACAGATCCTGTTGTTTCATATTTTTTACCTTTTAAATGGCCCCATCTAGGGGGTGTGTTGGTACCCCCTACTCTTTAACCTGCCATCGATAATACAATTTTCTTCCCCAAATCCCATCCAGGGGAACAAGGCCCCCTAGCTTAATATATTTCCCCCCTTGGGATCGCCGCTATTGTTGTTTTGGATATTTTTTTGGGCCGTAAAGGTATTCCCCCAGTGCGGTTTTTTTAAAAGTTTGGAGTAAATTTCCCTAGGGCCCGGTACGCCTTTTTAAAAATCCAAATCCCGGGAAAGACATTTTTTCTGAAATTTTATGAATATGTAAATTTTAAGTTTCACTGATTTTCATTGAGGTACCCCAACAAAAATTTTGGGATGGACGTCACATCGCACCCCACACCAAAGGGGGGTCCGATGTAACGCCATACCAATTTTGTTACTCCATATGGATTATTGCAACCCTCACGGCCTGCTGCCCCACCCCGCCAGTAAAGTTCCAAAAAGTGGGGGATGCTGAGCCCCCTTTTTGGGGTTTTTCATTTAGGTAAAAAGGAAAAATCAAATTTAAAAAAGTAAGGAATAAAATTTCCTTTTCTTAACTCAAGAAATATTCTAAACTACAATAGCTAGGTGGGGGGGTAATTTGGAAACAGGTTTAACAACTCACTGTCAGCCTGTATAAGAGGAGACCATCAAATTCTTGAAAAAATTTTTTAGGACACTTGTGCTTTTCCTTTAAAAAAACCGGGGTTTCCCCCCAAAATTGTTGGAGACAAACGTCCACCCAACTCTAAATCCTCATTAAGGACCCATTCTGAAAGTTGGGGCGTTTGAGGGGGGGAAAAAAGTTTCTTATTTTTGGTAGCCGTAAAATAGAAAAGGGTTTTTACAGTTTAAAAATTTTTTTTTGTTTTTTGTAGATTTCTTTTCTCCCTTTAAATTTCCCCAATTTATTTTTAGGTTTTTAGTGGGGGCAGAGTCTAATTTGGATAGGTATTTTTATTTTTTTGGGTTTCCAAAACTATTTATTATATAAACCATCGCTAATACAACTATTTGACCCCCCTTTTTCTGATTTTTTAAAGATCAAATCCTATTTTCCTCAATTTTTCAACCCTTTTTTTGGGGAAAATGGAGATTTTTCCTAGTTTCTTATATTCCCTTTTTTTTTTTTAGTTCCAACTACCATGCTTTTCAACCCCCTCCCCTTTCTTCCGAAAGAATCAACCTGGGACCCCGCTTGTACGGGTTTTAAAAAGATGGGTTGGTCATTTATGCTGTACTCCCCCCTTTTTCTATCTTCTTCATTTCCTCACATTTTTCCCCATCTAATTCTTTCAGTTTCCAGCGATTTTTTTTCCATAAAATTAAATTTTTCATATTCATTTTTACTCCCTACTTCTTACCATCCTCTCTACATCCCCAATTTCTTTTTTTTCGTCCCTTTTATTAATTTTTGTGAAAATACCTCTTTACAGTTAACAGTTGTAAAACGATTTTTCCAGCATAGTGTTGAAAAGTCACTTCTTTGTTTGGGGGAAAAGTTAAACCTTTATTTAAAACTTCAATTTGGCACTACTTAATTGTTGCGTCCAAACTCCACATTTTCCGCCTAACCCTCCTAGTCTTCTTGCGACCTTGAAGGTTCTTCTTTTTTTTGTTTTGGACCTTGTTTCCGGCCCCCCTCTTTTCCTTTTTCTTTGTGTTTTTTTGGGGTTCTTCCGGGTTTTTCTGTGCAACCCCTTGTTTTTACTCTCCCCCTTATGGTATACCGGAATCCGAGTCCCTCGGGTCTGATCTTTTATGGAGAGATCAGTTTTCAGAAAACTTTCTCTTTCCGATCCTGCATTCTACGCCCGTCTTCCTTTCAAAATGGTTTGGGGTTCTTTATCCCTTTTCCCGGTGCCAAGTATACACTTGTTCTTTTTGGTAGTCCTCTATAAACCCTTTGATACTTTTTTGTTTTGTTGTTTTACTATAATATCTTCCACTTTTTCAATTATTTCTCCATTCTATCTTCTAACCTTTTATATTCGGGATCATTCACATGTTCATCCAGTTGGGATTGTAGTTGTTTGTTTTCTTCCTCTAAATTTTCCAATTTCTCACTTTCAAACTCCACAATTAAGTTGATTAATTTTAAAGAGCATTCTGTTAATGTCCCATTCCATAGGTCTAAAAATTCTTTGGTGTAAACAAAAGTAGGTATTTTTTTAATTCTCAGTCCTCTCGGAACCATCTGTTTTTCAATGTATTTTTTTAGGGAATTGTGGTCCCACCAGACTTTAAGTTCTTGCAATTTGCTTTTTTCCAGGGCCTTAAACAGGTTTTGCATGTTCTCTCTCCCCTCCGGGATCGTCTCTTGACTACGGAACACCTGTTCTAATTTAGCTGCCCGATCCATGATCTCATGTATATACATTGAAAAACTGTCAAACGTTTAATGCATAACGTTTAATGCATACATTTAGAAAATCAGCATATATTGCATGAAGCATTTTGCAAATCCATGTTGTTAACCTGCAAAAATTGCCAAACATGTGTTGAATATATACTATATAAACGCCCTAGAGGCATGAATAAATGACATGATCTCATGTATATACATTGAAAAACTGTCAAACGTTTAATGCATACATTTTAGAAAATCATCATATATTGCATGAAGCATTTTGCAATCTCATGTTGTTAATCTGCAAAACTGCCAAACGTATGTCGAATATATATTATATAAACGTTAGGAGACCTGCATTAATAACACAATAGCTGTTTGCAATACAAAGTGATCTATTAGGAAGCAATAGAATTTGAGATATCCAAGGGTTAAAATCTAAGCACACGCCCATGACCATGTGATGCAGTGATGTGTTTTTAAGTTTGTTCACTTAGGAAATGTTTGTGTCAGAATTTATATGCCGTGAAAAAGGGTCCTGAGGGTCCCGAAACGCGTCGGCGTTTTAACGCTATCTTGTGGAAGAATGAAATGAAATAAAAAGTTCGTGAAGCACCTTTGGTCTGCTGGAATTTCCTTGGTGAATTTTCTGATCTGTTTGTGATTGGCTAAGTTAAAAGAGGCGCGGTTATTTGGACCAATGGGAGAGCCAGCGACGCTCTTATGGGTTTTCTAATGCAATCTGTAATAAAACTGTACATGGCAGAAATCAAATGATAATGCTCCCAAACTTGTACCGATCTATATATAAAATTAACAATAATATGGGGCTAACGAAAATAAACAAATAAAAATGAATTAAATTTTTTTTTTTTTTTTTTTTTGCTTCACTTCGCCTCCTCCGGCTCATTTAGACCACAATCAACTAGGTCTGCCTGTTGGAGCTGGCGAGCGCTGCAATGCGCTGCACTTTGCCGACCCACGATCATGCATGTCTCGGAGTTTTCGAATGCACCGCGTCCTGCCCCAGAACGCCCACACCGCGCCCATTGCACGCCCCTTCATGTTAGGTGCATCCAAAAGTGGCGAAGGCTGCGCCTAACATTGCATCCCTGCGTCCGACAGGGGATTCGGGCTGGTGAGCAGCAGAATACGCCAGAAAACAGGCGCAACTCCCGATCATACATGTCGCCCTGTGTCTTTTTCCAATGTTATCTGCTATGTTACTGCTGTTTCCATTAGCCCATTTCTGTTATGGGGTCCCCTAACTTCTAGTTATGCCCCTGTCTGCAATGTGTCATTATTCCACTTAAAGATGTTGTACAGAATTAAAGAAACCCGGCTGCACTTTTCCAAAAACAGCTCTGTTCTTGAGTTTGGTCATGTGATCTGCAATACCAGATACAACCTGAGGATATGTTTGGCACTTTTTTGGAATATAATAGTCATGTTTTCAAAACCTTGCTGTCCTTTCCTATGAATTGTTTATTATGTAAAGCAACCATTATCTTTCTGAATTACTATAGAAAGTCCTTGTGACCACCTCGAATGAAACTGAGAAGCAGACTAGGTCTAGAAACCACATAATTCCCCATTTCTCTGCCCGGCCCTGTTTATTGTTACTATGTTCTCAGTTCCCCAAAATCGGTGCGCAGTATATAGTCCTTTTACTGCCATCCTATTATACCCTGCCCTTGGCCTTAATTAGGTCCCCAACTATTATGACAGCCAAACAACTCCTGGCTATCACATCCTGAGGGAGCTAACCAGATGACAGAAGGCGTTCCCTTCCTCTATCCAACTGCTTAGATATCGTAGTCCCAACTATTAAACAAGTTATCTACAATCCTGGCCCCTGTAGGTGGGTTTCAGGCCATAGATATCTCCTGTGTATAGCATGGTCATACCCCCTTCCTTGACATCATGGCGTACATGTATGTGAAATGTCAGGGAGGGGGTTAGTTATTACTCCTTATTGCTTATGACCGTTTTCTTTCAATAGGTTGGATGGGCCGTCTTCTCTTGCTAAGGGGTCCTATGAATTGCAGTTATGCATCAGGCTTTGGCCATATCTTAGTCTACTAGCAAACATAATCGGACTGAATTCTTAGTTAAAGCAAGAACTTAGGGCGACATGTATGAACGGGGCTGCGCGGCGAAAAACTGTTGTAGCCCTGTTCTATAGATGTTTGAACTGTCATACGCCAAAACTTGCACCAGGCATGGCACTTTCCAAGCGCCAAAGATATTCGCCAAAGATATGGGACAAAGATATGGGACAAAGATATGCTATGAGGCAAAGATATGCGATGCTATGCTATACAAGGCATAGCACACGAATGATTTATGAACCCACATACAACAGGTTCATACATACCGTCACATTCTACACTCCTCTATATCGATTTAGAACTGGCGTGTCGGTGCCAGGTTTCATATATGTCCTCCTTAGTGTTACTCCAATGAGAATACAGCTAATTAATATGAAATAACAGGCCATAGTTTGTCCTAGTGATCCACATGGGAATGCCATATTTTTGTATTGTGGATATCTACAGAAGTAAGAAAAAAATGAATATAAATTCAGTGAAGAAGAGGCTTGAATACCCCTAAATAGTTACATCGAAAATCTAATCACAAAGTGACATATGATGCTGTCTGAAAAATCTCAGGCAACTAGAGGACACATAAAGAATCCAGTCTAACCATCTGCTGCCTGAATCAAGAAAGCAGGTGTTTGATATAGGAGACAGAAGTCACATATCAAATCCGTCAGCAGATGGGACTTCCCTAATAGGAACATATTTCAGACTCCCTGGTTAACTCCTACTGACCATCCAATATTAAATAAATTGTCACTCACCATTATGGCCCATTATTACGTCAGAATCAAGTTGCTATGGTAAGAAGGGGGCCACACCGTAATCACAGAGGGCAAGGGCACAAAATGTATGTGTTTTGGGCATTAGAAGTGCTCTTTTCGCCTTCCTTTGTTCCCAGTTTTAATCTGTTCCTTTAATCTTCTGCATTATAATAACTCCCAAATTAATGGGGCTCTCAGCTTTGACCATCCATACTTGTTACAGCAGGTCTTTAACAAGAACATAATCATGAAGTGTTCTCCTGCTAGATCCCCCACTGATCATCAGTAATCTGTGAAATGTGTTCAATTTACCTGCAGCGCTACCGCAGGAGAAGTAACGCCGTGCCCACTAAGTTCAATAGGTATTTTTTGTAACAGGTCCTCCAGAGTAAAAGTCACAGACTCCCAGCCTGGTTCCTGATCATGTGCCATTGTACAACATCACCATTTGGAGGTGAACGCTCTGCATGGTGACATCGGCGGCTGAAAAGTAAAGTCCCGTTTGACCGGAGTCAAAAAAATAAACAGAAGACCAGTGGAGATGAAAGGGGTTCTGCCACAAAGTGAGTTCCTTACCTTTTATCTGCTCAGGAGAGAATATAAATAAAGCATGCTGAGTCCTGAATGGCTGCAGGGGTGAGAGGGAGGGGGTTGAGCAGAGAGCAAGGAAGAAGGGAGCATCTGCAATGTTTCCTCAAATAATTACATTACAACCAGTGGATTATCTATACAAAAGACAGTCTCACACACTGCACTTTCTCACCAGCCCCTTGCAAGCTCCTTCATGTTCCCTGTCATCAGATAAGAAGTGTAAACACGCAAGCACAGCCAGATCAGCTCCTGTCAGTGTCCTGGTCGTGTCTAATGTAAACTTTCAGGAAACAAAGGTGGACTGAGCAATGCTGTAGCTCTCAAAGGCTTCACTTTTTGTAATCACATATATTTAGAAAAGTGATTAAATATCCATTTTGGAGGATCCCACGTCAACATTACATCGTGGCAAAACCCCTTTAAGGACAGCAACAGATTTGGAGGTGAGAGGAGAGGTGAGTGTTTTTTAATTTATAAGGCCATTAGGACCCTGAAAAAATGCAAATAAATCAAAATGGAAAACCTCTTTAACTCAGAATTCCCTGATAGCGTATGTGAAAATAATTATTCTAAACTAGACACCCCATTTAAAGTAATGGTATATTATGGTGTAGGCATATTGTACATTTTGTTTTAATTTTCACACTATGTTAAACACCATAAGGATTTGAAAATGTACTTGGTTGCAATAGGTGGCATTTCCCCACAGTACCATTCTTATGTTCCACAATTTCTTTCTCTAAAAGTAGAGCTTGTTGGGCAAAACTAATATAGGTCACGTTCACCACTATTTAGACCGATGTAGATGGCTGTATTATAGATCGATGTACAGTTCTTTAATATGGCACCTATAGAAATCTATGGGCCTAAACTATACTATTTTTTTTATTACTGATTCATATGGAATTTACTAACAGCCTGCCACAGAATGGAAGAGGACCGGGGGGATAGGTAGACAGAGATAGGCAACCGCCTACAGCGCTACCTCAAGTCTGCCACAAATGTGTGTACTGCAGGTTGAGCCCTTGCCACACATGATGGGTGTCGGCTGTCAGTTTCAGCTAGCACCTGCCTTTAGTGGCTGGGATTGGAGAACTCTGATCCTGGCCACTTACAGTGGGTACGGAAAGTATTGAGACCCCTTTAAAATTTTCACTGTTTCTTTCATTGCAGCCATTTGGTTGCAATGAAAGAAAGTGGAAAATGGCTGTCCACCAATATTCAACATCCAACCTGAGGGAACTGGAGAGGATCTGCAAGGAAGAATGGCAGAGGATCCCCAAATCCAGGTGCAAAAACTTGCTGCATCATTCCCAAGAAGCCTCATGGCTGTAGTAGTTCAAAAGGTGCTTCTACTCAATACTGAGCAAAGGGTCAGAATACTTAGGACCATGTGATATTTCAGTTTTTCTTGTTTAATAAATGTGCAAAAAATGTGTACATTAATCAGCAAAAAAAATTAACTTTTTGCATCTTACCAAATGGCTGCAATGAAACAAAGAGTGAAAAATGTAAAGGGTCCTGAATGCTTTCAATACCCACTGTAACTATCTAGATGCCATGGTCAATGCTTCTGTGGCATCTGGGGAGTTATTCGGAATGGGGACATTTATTGGTCTCAGAAAATGGGACTGCAAAACAAATAAAAAAAATAAAAAAAAAGGTTTTATCTTTTCATGCATATTAAAACATAATGGAAAATTATGTACATTTGATATAAGCTGAATCGTACCGAACTGTAAAGTAAATATGTGTGAAAATAATGGCACAAAAAATGGTGAAATTCTATCTAGCAGGGGAAGGGTGGGGGGGTGGGGGGGAGGGTACAGCTGCAGGCAAGGTTCGGTTCGGCCAGGGATTTCTTACCGTATATTCCCCCATGACCCAAATAGATTGTAAAGCTTCACGAGCAGGGCCCTAACCTTGTGTTATTTGTAATACTTTTAATGTTAAACAGTATGTTTACCCTTGAATTTTGTAAGTCTTGCGGGAATTGTTGGCCTATGAAATAAAGATTTTATTATTATTATTTGAATTTACCAAAACAGGAAGGGAAAGTTGTTTATTTGCCCCTTGGGGGCCCTAAATTTCCTTGTTCCAGATGGAGGTATTCATTGCTTCTTGTAAAAAAAAATCTGTATGTAGGCACCATATGGCGGTATATGGAGTGTCTACCCCTCTGTAAAACAATATCATAAGAACTGAATTGTGCCTCTGTACAGTTGTCACGGACATGGCTTTAGCATCAAAATCGGCATGTTTAACCAAATTTTATCAAACGTGTATGGCCACCCTATAGTAAGCTACAGTACAGTATGTGTGTAATGTACTTAAAAGTTTTTTGCCGCTGTTTAATTCAAAACGTCTGATGTTAAATTTTGATTTTCTGTTTCATTTTCGTCACGTGCAACTGAAAATCCTTTCTTGTTAATATATTATTTTTAGGGAAACATGTCCAAAGTTTTGTATCCCCTTCTTCAGCTGAGAACCGGCGCCGTCGTGCTAAACCCACAGTCAGGAATGATGATGCGATGGCCTTGAGCCAGGTTGTGAGCTGCTCTCGTTGAATCCTCAGTTATGTAAGAACTCAAATTATTTTTTAAGTTTTGCAGTAGGGCCCCAGTCACACAATATTTTTCTGAACACGGTTTCATCATGTGGGAAGCCAGGAGAAGGGATTTTAAAAATTTTTTGGGGTTTTTTTCAGGAATACCCCCTTTGGGTTGACTTGGTACAAACTTTGCCAAAAACAGGGCCCAGGGAAATCAGCGGCCCAAAGGAAACCCTATAAAAAGGCTGGCCCTTTAAAAAAGCAGAGCTCCCTTTGCGGGCTAGCCTTCATGTACAAGTCTTCCCATTAAAATGGATTTTATATTTTTTTGGGAAGATCAAAAAAGGGATTATAGGCAGGAGGATGTGCCCCCCAATGTTGTTAGGTGCGGGTTTCCCAACTTGTTACGGGCACCTATCTCCGGAAGGGCCCGGGGAAAGTCTAAAAGGGAAATTTAGGAGTGGGGTCGCACTTTGAATTTTTGCATTCACAAACTCTCCTTTTGTTTTTTGGGGGAGTTCTGGTACGGGTTTAAGTGCTGTTTTTGGACTGTATTTGGGAAAACTCCATGGGACCAGAATGGGAGTTTTGCGAAAATCGTTTCTGACTCTACTTTCGCAGATGAGACTTTTGGGGGCCCTGTTCTCGAGACTTTTTGCGCTTTCCTAGATTTGGGGCCCTGCACCTATCCGTCTTTGGGGAATACCCTATCAATGTGCCATCAAAGTCTAGGGGTGGGGGGGGGGAGGGGAAACCCTTTTAAAAAGCATTTTAGAAAAAAGGGAAGTTGAGATTACTTTACAGTAGCAAATCAGTATAGTCTACATTAACTTTTGCAATCCCCAAAATAATCTGAAAACATTGCAAAAATAGCGAACTAATAAGCAAAAAAATTTTGGGAAAAAAAACAGTGTTTTGGGTTAGTGTATGTCACCCCCCTTTGCGAAATATCAATATTGAGTAACAGTTTTTTGGGTCCAAAAGGTATCAGTACACCCATTTTTTAAAAAGGGGGGAACCTTTTTGGTTGGGGGTTTTTTTTTTAAGGGGGGGGGGGCTCCCCCTATCTATGGAAGGTTGTGTGAGGGAGAGAAGCTTAGTTCTGTAAATATTAGATTTATATGATTTAAACAGGATTTCTGAGTAGGAAACAAAGTAAATTTGACCGGTTTCCCTTAAGAGAAAATGGAGCCCTGCTTACCCCCCCCAATATAGTAGAAAAGCGTTTTCCCTTTTGTGTCAGTGTGTGTACGGGAAAAAAAACTGTCAATCACTGTATGTGGGCGGGGGGTCAGCGGAAATTTCATTTTTTTCTTTTAAGATTTTCGTGTCCCCGGGTTTTCCCTCCCGGGAAACCCAAACCTACCTCTCCTCGCTCCTGTTTCCCCTACGCCCCCCTGTTTGTGCAGGCGCGCATCTCTGTCCATAGGGCCCCGCCCTTGGCTTGTAAAATTTTTAAAAGGGCCAGCGTCCCGGTAATGGGTTAATTGCGGGGCGCTGCCTTTATATCGGGTATCCCCCCCGTGACCACTTTTGAAAGTGTTGGTGTTCTTGTTGTTGTTGGAGAGAGAGTTTTTCTATCTGGTTGTTGGGGTTTGTCCCAGCCCTTTCCCTCCCGGGTTTATTTTGCCACGTTGCCTGGTGCCTACCTTGACCTTTCGGGGTTTCCCCCGGACTACGCCCCTCCCTCCCAAATTTTCTGTACCACGCTGCTCCCTGGCGCCCACCGAAAGAAAGCCCCCAACCGGGTTTTGAGCCCTGGGGGTCTCCTTGGGTTTCCCGTCCCTGACGTGCTTTACCCACGATTGCGGGGTTTCAGGGGGGTTTCCACTATTTCCCCGTAAAAATTTGGTAAAAGGGGTTTTTCCCATCTGAGCCGCTTCACCCACTCGGAACTCCTATTAAAAATTAATAGGAGGGTTTCCCCAGTCACCTCCCCCCTTATCAACTTGACTTTCGGGGGACTCAACATTGGTAAATTATTTTGTCAATTTTTCCTTCAATGTGTGAGATGGAAAACCCCATTAAGTTTGGTAAAACATGAAAATTTTCAGTATCTCAAAAAAGTGAGTACAACCCTAACTGTTTTTAAAAATTGTATTATATTTTTAATGGGACAACACTAAAGATAGGGCCCACTGTTTAAATGAAAATTTGTCAGTGAAAACGGGCTTGTATACTTTTGGTTGGTCCTCAAAAAAAAATAACACACGGGCCATAAAATGTCAAAAATCACTGGCAACAAAAGTGAGTACACCCCAAAGAAAAAAATTAAAAAATTTTGGTCCCCAATTTCCCACTTTTCCCCCATGATGTCATGTGACTTGTTAGTTTTTAAAGGGGTCTCGGTGTAAATGGCAAGCAGGTGTTTAAAATTTTGAAGTTATCGCTCAACACTCTCTCATACTGGTTACGGGAAAGGGTTTTAAACATGGCTCCTTATGGAAAAGAACTCTCTGAGGACCTAAAAAAAAGAAATTTTCTCAAAATTAAGTGACCTAGGGCTATAAGAAGATTGCCAAAAACCCCCAGGACTGAAAATACAGCAGGGGGGGAAAACCCTACAATGGTTTTTAAAACAAAAGGGGTTCCCCTTTAAACCCTTTCCTTTGGGGAGCTGTGGGGAAAACTACAAATTTTACTGAGGGAAAACCCTGAAAATGTCGTTGTTCCCAAAAATAAAAACTTTACTCGAACCCAAAAAGTAAAAAGTTCGGTTTGAGTTCTAAAAAATTTGAGAATTTACTAGGGAAATTTAAAATTTCTAGAAAAAGGTTTGATTAAAACCCATTACACATTTCATCTTACGAAGGTTTTCCCAAGGCTACCGCCACCCCTCTGTCTAAAAGCCCTGGCCGAGTTGGTAAAATCCTTCCCGTTTTGTTTTCAGCAGCCCCGGGGGCTTTTTTTTCTTTTTAATTTACAAAAGTTTCCCCTGTTTGGCTCTTTTTAACCCCGTGTCCTGCTGTTAAAAACTCCTCTAGCCAATGTCCCCCAAAAAGACTCAGCAGGGAAAAAGCAAAGTTGAAAGCAGTACTGCTGGGAGAACCATCCCCCACTTGAACAGGGGTGGGAAAATGAAGCTGGCTGTGAAGAGAAGCTCTGTGAAACAGCCCGATGGAAAACCCTTTTAAATGTTGTGTAGTTTTTGTTATTCCTCCAAGAAAAATAATTTTTTCAAACTGTCAGCTGGGGGGTTTCCAATTTTGGGGGGTTTTAACATTACAGTTTTGCATTGGGGCCAATTTTAAATGCTAAACCCGGGGGCATGTGTACAGGACACACCCCCTTTTAAAAAAAAAAAAAAAAAAAAAAAAAAAATTTAATGGTTTAAAACCCTTTGCAGAGAAAAATTTCTCCAGAATTGTTTTTATTCCCCAGGGAACACAAGTATTTTCTAAAATAGTAGTAGTTAGGAGGTGGGTGTCATTTCCTTTTTTAAAAAACGGGATCAAAACTGCACCCCGAAAACCAAAAAGCATTTTTTTCCACGTTTTGAAATGCAGTTTTTGTCCCGTGATTTTTATTGTGAAACGCTTTTTTATTCCCTTTCCCCAGCTGTAAAAAAAAGCATTGCCATTTACCGCATTGTGAAACTTCTTCAAATCAGGTTAAAAAAAACTTCGGTTTTTTTGCATCTTGGTTTCATCCTAAAACCCTTCCCCTTAAAGCTGTTCATGTAAATTAAGGTCATGAATTTTGAATGCAGTCAGTTTAATCCCATGGGTTTTCGGGCAATTGCGTCAGGGTACAATGAATTTTGTGTAGCATTACGGGCCATGTGCACACGGCCCTTTGGTTGGGGTAAATTCTGACTTTCAGAGGAATACAAGGAGCGGGATCTTCATCTTTCTTTTTTTTTAGTTGCCTGAGCTGCTGTTGACGCTGTCCTTACAAAAAATGGGGTATGCCCTGGGTTGTATGGGGATCAAATTTTAGTAGAACCACAGCACCTTAAAGGGAAACCCTTTCTTCTGCACATCCTTGTTTGATGGGTCCTACTCATGCTAAGGATTTGTTACAAGAAATTTTTGGGCTTTTGGGTTTATGTAGGGGGCGTATTGCTTTCCATATTGTACAGTTTCCTTGCTTTAGACTTTTTAATCATATCCATGTTTTTTCACATTTTTTTTATGAAAACAAAAGTTGGTATACACGTGGCACCGACACATGCAGCTTACGGGCACCAGAGGTCCGAGGGCTCCTTTGGGTGATACCGAGCGACTTTCTTTAATAGCCGGGCTGGAGTTTTTCCCAAATTTTGTCCAAATTTTAAACCCCCAGTTGTCCGGTCAGTAGCGCCCCTGGTTAAAAAAAAAAAAAAAAAAGGGTTTGAAGGAGGGATGAGGCTCCCCCTCCCCCCCCCCATCAGCACCCCGCCCGTTTTATCACGTTTTGGGGCCCAAATTTTTAAAACCTGACAAAGGGGAGTTTAAAGGGGTTTCTCATACAAGGATTGCTATTTATGTTTAAAGATTTTTGCAAAAAAAAAAGTCAATTTGAATTTTGGTCCATTAACATGTCCTACCAAATTTTGAGATATCCCCCCTTCTATGGGGGTGCATCAGGTCGCCCGTGGCTATAGAACTGTTTTTATCTCTTTTGATAGGTTTCCAGCAGGGGTTTCTATTTGCTACAGACCTGGTGTCCTCGGCAGATCATAATGTTGGCCAGTAGTAGCCAGTAAACGCCCTGAATTCAAAAAAGAAACTGGAAAAAAAAAAACTAAAATAATTTTGAATTTGTGTAGGGGAGGGCAACCCCCTTTTTAAAAACGGGTCTCCCGGGTTTTCTGTGATGGGGGCCCGGGCCCGGGCCTTCCCGGGTTAGTGTCTGACAGTTGGAAAAATGCCTGCGTAAAATTTATTTCGGGCACTCAAGCCCCTATTGGCTTAAAAATTTTTTTAAAAAAAGTTTTTAAGGGCCCTTAGTATGCGGGACCCGGGGTCCACCAGCCTTGATTAGGATGGGCGAATTTTATTCTAAAGAAGTGGAATTCGTTTTGAATTTTTAAGGGAAAAAATTCGGTTCGGAACGAAGTCGAAAATTTGGGGTTAAATTTGAGTGAACGAAGTGTGCTTTTGATTTTTAAAATGGGGTGCGAGCCCCATGGCGTTTCATGGGGCAAAGCATCTGGGGGAAAAAGGGCTTATCCTGGGATGACATGTGCAGGATGAAGCCAATCAGAGACCCAAGGGTTTTTGTGACATCACCGCATTAAAAAGTCCCGGCGTGTTTCTTTGGGGTTTTCCCCTCCTCTCCTGTGCTATCAGGGAAGGTGCTGCCCCGGTGATTGTGATAGCTTTTCGGGAAAAATGATTTGGGGGTGTCAAGCTTGTTCAGAGACTGCTTTCTCTTAACGTTTTATTTTTTGATTTTGTGGGGTTTGGTTTTGAAGTCCAGTGTGGTCCCCCTGCAGCTGCTTTTACATTTTAATGTTTCTGCTCACGCCATTGAATATCCAAGGGTTTATTAAAGCTGTCCTGTTGTTTTCATTTAAAGAAACAGCGTTTTTACAATACAAATTTCCCCTTCATTTTTTGGGTGCTCAATTCTTTTGCGCAATTTTTAAACCGGGGGTTTAAATTAAAACCCTTGTTTGCTGTTGTGGTGACTAAAATAAAAAACCCCTTTTTCACCGCCAAAAAAAACATTTTTCCTGTTGAAAAATTCACAAACGAAGGTTTAATTTCAATTTTTTCTCTTGTTGTTAGCGTAAAAAACCCCGCCCTTGTAACACCCCTACCCAAAAATCTTTGTTTTTGGTTGTCAATTCTTTTGCGCAATTTACATCCGGGGTTTAATTAAGCCCTTGTTCTGCTGCTGTGGTGCTAAAGAAAATGGGTTTTTTCACCCCCCAA
>JAODAL010047799.1:0-29567 GCA_025379985.1 Phyllomedusa bahiana | reverse complement strand
CGTCCTGGCTTTGGATGATTCAGCCAATCACTTAAATGGTTTAATTTTTCCTCCAAATCCTTCTTCAGTGATTAGGGACATACTCCCCTGGAGATCAAATGATGCGACCCCATAGTGACTCCAGCCCCAGTAAATTTTAAGCCTCAAATTGTGCAATTTGTGTCCAGCCCTGGTGCCTTTTTGACACTACTTAACCTCACAGAAATCACCTTTTCAAAATCTGATTTTTTAGAGAAATTTGAAGCTCTCCTGATTGCCCCTAATGGTGAGAGCCAGTGCTGCCGTCAGCCATCTGTTAACATGGAGGTCCAGCTGCCAGGGCCAGACTTACAGTGGGTGCGGTGAGAGCCCAGGCTAGCATCTGTCATCTATTAAACACGCAGCTTCAGGGCTGCCAGGGCGGGAAGTTATCAGGGCGGTTAGTGGTGCGGTGAGAGTCCAGGCTGGCGTCCTGTCATCTATTTAACACGGTAAAAATGCCCTTATGACGCAGCAACGTAAACAGTCTGCTGAAGCAGAGTGCGGAAGCGGAAGTGTGGTAAGACCTCCAGCCTTCCTCAGTACACAGTCAAGACCTGGGTAGCGCTTGCCCCTCCGTATGAGTGCGGACCAATTGAGCTTCACTTGGAAATGCTGGTGGTTGACGTTCCTGTTCCACCCAGGTGCCCTTTTTCTTGGCATTCTTTTTCTCATTTTACTCAACGTGATGGAGGAAAAGGTCTCTGTTCTTTGTTCTCTGTCCGTGCTCCATACTCCATGTCCTTGAATAACCTACATCTGGTCAAGTCTTCCTGTACCTCCCTTGTACAATTCAAAGGAATATTTGTACCAGCTATTTTGTACATGCAAGTTTTTTTGTAGTTTAATTCTAGAAAACACATTTTTAAAATAGGATGGAATCCGACCACGTCTTTGTTTTCGTTTTTTTTATTGATTAAATGGGTTTGTCTCAATACAGGGATTGCTAGCTATGTTAAAGATCTTGCAAAAACAAGTCATTTTGCAATATGTGTCCATTAACAGTGTCCTACCTATTCCTGTTTCTGACAGCAACCCTCACCCTTGAGCCACTTTTGGACAATTGTGAAGAACAAATTTCTGTTAGAAACCCAAAAAATTTTTTTTTTAATTTGGACCTGTAGTATAGCTGCATGTCCAGCAAAATGCCCCGAAAAATTCAAAACATGACCCTTGAGCCCTTTTGACAATTGTGAATAACAATGTCTGTTAGAAACAACATTTTTTTATGAATAGGACCTGTAGTATTGTTGCATTTCAAAGCAACATGACCCCAAAAAAATTATAAAATTGACTTCTCAGCCACTGTTAAAAATTGTGAGGGAGAAATGCCACTTAAAAGCCACATTTCTGTTCCAAAGGACCATGATTCTAGCTGTATCTCACAGCACCATGACCCAAAAAATTATAAAAATTACTTCTCAGCCACTGTTAAAAATTGTGAGGGAGAAATGCCTCTTAGAAGCCACATTTCTGTTCCAATAGGACCATGATTATAGCTGTATCTACAGCAACATGACCTCAAAACCATTTGACAATGCGAAAAATTCTTAAAGATAAGTGATTAAATGGAATACGGTTTTGTCATGAAACCTTGCTGTCTTTTACAGTCTCCTCACAGCAAAACCAGCAAAATAAACTGTTGGGAAAGAGAATAAAAATTGCAGTAAGAAATGTCATTTTTAAAAAAGTTTTCAAGAGGGACCATTTCTGTTTGAAGAGGAATGTAAAGTAGCCCGGCAATAATCGGTGACTCGGCAATTGGGGCCACAACATCATCAGAGATCCATGCCTGATTCTTCTTGATGAAAGTCAAACGATCCACATTATCTGTGGAAAAGCCGGATGCGTTTGTCTGTAATGACTCCTCCAGCTGTGCTGAAGGTCGTCAGATATGACGCTGGCTGCTGGGCAGGACAACACCTCTATGGCGTGGCGAGCGAGCTCGGGGCATTCTTCCATTTTGGATACCCAGAAGTCTATTGGGTCCGGAACACATACAAAAACATCGGTGTTTAGACGCAGATAGTCGTGCACCATGATCTTAAGCTGGTCTCTTGGTGTTGTATGTGTTGCTCTGCATTGCATCGTTGGTGAGGTGGTAAAAAAAAGTTTTCCAGAGATCACCCATTAGGCTTCTGCCACCTTGCTGCTGCTGCCGCTACGGCTGCTTGGCCCCTTTTACTGCTGTCACGTCGCTGCGTCGTTCCACCGTGACATTTGAAGAACTTATAGCAGACGAAACAGATGTCTCCAGTTGATCAATCAGCAAGGTCTCCATTTCCTGCATTTTACTCTCTATTTGGGTGGGTGAAAGGAAAGTGCTGAGTTTGTTTTGTACCCGGGGATCCAGGGAGGGTGGTCACCCAAGTAACTGTTGTTCATTTTGATTTCCTTAATGCGAGGATATGTTGGAGGAAATGGAGCATTCCAAAACACTCATGTGAGAGATGGAGCCTTGATTTCCAAGCCTCTGGGTCGGGGAGCATAGCAATACCTCCTATTCCATCCATCTTCCTCCTTCGCCCAAATATTACGCGCTACATACTTTCCAAGGCAAAGGACATCGGTAACGTCGGTTATGTTAGGAATACTCCTCCTCCTCCCTCACTTCCTTGGCCACAGCTTCAAACAGCCCTGACTTGCCTCAGTTGATGCACCTGAGAGCTGAGGCGCCCGCCTTGCACTAGGCCTGGACCGAACCATGCTATTGAACGATCGAGTAAATTGAATGAAATGTCGGACTTGTGATTCGACGAGAGCTAGAAAGCTCCGTTGTCCGCTTCTGTGTCCGTTCCTATTCCATCGCTGGCGGGACCTGATGTTTTCAGATGTGTACATACGACCGATCCCGAATAGATCACCAAACTTTCTTAGTACCTTGCCTCGTCCTGACCGCACGTTTTGCTCGCTTCCACCTGCATTTGCTCCAATGTTCTCCAAAGATAAAATTTGAGAAGGTATGGAAGAGTTTCGGAAAGTTCTTATTAAAGACGGAAATCACAGATATCTCAAATCAATCAAATCAAAACATAAATAGCTGTATTATAAACTTTCGTCGCCTTATCAAGACAAAGCTGGGACTGGCAAAATGAAAAAAACCTATAGAAGGTAATGGATAATAAATGTGGAGTTTGCACCCTGAGAAAATACACTGCGGGATACAAAATTGCTGCTGTATTCAAATTAAGTGCAAAGTGCACTTCTATCAAACATAAGCTGGACTGCGCCAAAATGAAAGAAAAAACTATCTGCGATAAGGCTTATACGGGAAATAAAGTGGAGTTTGGACCCCTAACAAATATCACTGATACGTTTACTAGAAAAGATCTGACTTTATCCTAATATAAGTTCGGCTTGCTCCAACATTACAAGTAATATTTCTACAGAAAATGTTAATAAAAAGCTCTTGCATACAATGTATAAACAAATATCTGATGGCTGATATAAACAATATCCAGTACTCCTCTTAAAGAGCCGTGTCATGTGTTCGCCCGCGCCTCCACCCCACCCGAACTCCCGTGTCTTTAAGGGCTAGATGCAATTTAAAATTCTCAGCCTAAGTACTAAATTCAGCAAATCTCTAAATTACCAAAGTTCTATGTTCACCAGCTAAATGCATAGTGATTCTGTGAACAATAGAACGCAATTTCGCTGAGCTGTTTGGACAGAGACCGAGCAAGTACTAATTCATATGAGACATGACACACACTTGAGGCAGAAAGGAAGAAGCTGATTACTATGTAAAACGAAGGTATGTGATTTATTCAGCCACTCGCAACCATACATATCCCAGTCATTGATGTCGCCAAACACAGCTACCTGCTTATTCTCTCTAAGCTGATTTGCTGGCTGCCTAACATGACAGGAAGCCGATGAAATCAATCTTGATTATGGTTTGCTAATATTATAGATTTTGCACAGATTTCTCCTAAAATTAATCCTACTTGTGATAGAGATAAATAACAATAAATAATCCGTCAACATAAAACGTGCCGATTTCAACTTTGTCCGATAATAGTAATGCAACATAGTGATAAGCAGTGCCTGGTTCTTCTCACACATACGCTTACAATTAAACACCAAAAAGCTTCTACTGACTTTGTCTCATCCAGTAACCAGAGAATATTATTTTCATAGTCATTGGGAGTAACACTTCATGTGTTATTTTTTTTGAAAACAGTATGGGGCTTTCATATGTTTAGCAATCGAGGAGAGGCTTCCGGGGGGGTCAAGCCACTCTGCAATAAAGACCTGTTGGTGGAGGGGTGCAGATGATAGTTGACTTTGTTTAAACTTTATCCCATCTCTTCTGATATATGGAGTCAGACAAGTGATACCTGGGGTTCTTCTTACACTCTACTCACCAAGGCTTTTTCTCTTAACCCCGATTGCTTAGGGTCTGGCCTGGACGGCAGGTCGAGGAAGAGTTGTGGTCATCCCAAACTTCTTCACCATTTTAGGGATTGGAGAGCCAGTAGGTCTTAGGAAAACCTTGAGTGCTGCAGAAATTCTTTAGTAACTTGGCCAGATCTGTGCCTGCCTCAATTCTGTCTTCGGTGCTCATTCGGCGCAGTTTCTTAGACCTAATTGGATTCTTCAATGTGCTTGCTATGCACTGTGAGCTGTGAGGTATATATAATTAGGACCGGGTGTGTTGCATTTCAAATCAGGTCCCAATCAGGTTTATATTAAAAAATTGGACCAATGAAGGAGTAGAACATCCTCAAGGTGGATCAGGAGGAACATGGACAGCATGTGAGTTACAGTATGAGTGTCACAGCAAAGGGTCGAGTAATACTTTATGCTGGTTTTGAGCGATGTATAATGACAAAGTTGAAATCGGGAGCAAACTGGTTTTTTAGTTGATCAAAAATTTTCACGGTCACAGCGATAAATTAGGTGAGCATCTGCGGCATCAATCTATTCTAATTGCGCATTTTCGGGCCTCCTGTCATTTTTGGCGGCAAGCAAATCAGCTTAGAGAATAGATGCAGGGGTGAGCTGGGTGTGCGACCGTCATGGATCGTGAAGTGTATGGTTGATGTTTGGCTTGAAAGAAATCACATGACCTCGTTTTACTAGAAACCAGCCTTCGATGAATGATTGCGTGTGTCGCATGAGTGTGTGTCTGCTGTCCTCATAAAGAGCTCAGGAACATCTGTCAGCTTTCTCTGGAATACAGGCTCAGCGACACAGTTCTCTTTGTTCACAAGAAGAACAACTACTCGCTTTACAGCTGTGCATACATTAGAACATAGTAGATTGAGAATTTACAGTTTTTAGTGGTGAGAGTTTGAAAGAAGCATCACAAACGCTGTACCAGCGGCGGGGGTGTGTGTGTGTATTATCAGTAACACAAATTTATTAGTGTTTTCCTCATTTGGTGAGCCAGTTTGTTCAAAGACACACTTTGTACTTACAATAGGATTTCAGAATTTTTCTCAGTCACGCAGGGTTGTATTTCATGGTGCAAAAACACTTTTATTTAATCCGTTACTCAATTTTATAGGTTTTTTACTTTGGCGCATGCATTTTTGTTGAAAGACCATTTATGTACTTAATATTACCATACAGAAATTTGCTGTTATATTAAATAAATAAAATAATTGTGTTGTATTTATAAGGTGCAAAACAACTAATAATACCCAGTACACAATTTTATTGGCGTTTTTCACTTTGGCACAGCCCAGATATGTTCCAACAGACCCCACTTTGTATCTAACAATAGGATACAGATTTTTCTAGTCACCGCAGGTGATATTTCATAAGGTGCAAAACCCCCCTTTTATCTGTCCGTATACATTTCAAATAGGTGTTTTTTTTACTTTGGTGCGTGCCCTGTTTTGTTCATGAGCACCTTGTACTTTTAAATTTGATAATGGAAATTTATGTTTAAAAGTTTTTTTTTTTACTGTTTGCGGTATTCTCATGGTGCAAAAAACCACGTTTGATTCTGTATATACTTTAAATAGCTGTATTGTACGTTGGTGCGCCCTAGAGTTTTTTCTAATAGTCTACGTTGTCGGGAAATTCTGATAGAAAAATTTTGTTAGCAATCGTTCTCGCATGTTATGGGTGCAAATAAACATCAATTTCTCATCCGTGTAAGATTTTGAATAGTTTTGTTGCACTGTTTATTGATTCTCAGTTTGGCGCAGATAGCTCACTTGTCTGTTTGTTTGTTGAAAATTATCAATTCTAGTCTATGGGCCGTTGTAATCCCTGGGGTGAAGGAAGAACACTGTTGAATTTAACATATATACTTTTGTCTTATCGGTTCTTCCACAGGACCGCATTTCACAGGTATTCGTAGAACATTTCAGTTTCTAATCCTAGTTGGCTGTATGGAAATTAGAGGGATTTGAGAATAGGCTGTGATTTGCGAACTTTTAATAAGAGACTGACAAAACGTCCTACATTATTTTCTTAATTTTCATCTTTTGAACTGGAGCAAGAATAGCTAGGTGTGTAAGATGCAAAGGGGGTTGAGGTTATGACGAGATGGTGCGCCCTTACAGTGTGGCTGTGACAACACGGATGCCAGCGGATCGATCGGTTGCAGA
This sequence comes from Phyllomedusa bahiana, assembly GCA_025379985.1. Lineage (NCBI taxonomy): Eukaryota > Metazoa > Chordata > Amphibia > Anura > Hylidae > Phyllomedusa > Phyllomedusa bahiana. The sequence goes on along the minus strand of JAODAL010047799.1, from coordinate 22,983 downwards.
CCGTAGGCTGTCATCGTTGGATCAGGGCCTGTGAATGCTCAGTAGATGAATAGCGTCGCCAATCTGTTCTTCAGCTACGTTAATGCAACTGCATCCAGCAGTAATTAAACCTCCTGGTCCTCCAGTCACTAGGCCATCTAAATGTCATCATCAGCATCCACAGCATCCATCCAAGATGAAGCGAAGGCAGCCAAATGTCCATCGTTTATCCTACACTGTGATAATCCCTATTTTTTTAGAAAGACACTCTTTGATGACAACAGTGCGGTTGGGGTCAAGAAGGCAATTGTTAAAAGAATCAAGAAGCCCAAGAGGATGATTTTGTCTGCTCTGACGCCAGCTACTGATACATCAGAGGAGGATGAAGGAAGCCGGCAATCGGCAAAAAGTTCCCGGATTTGCGGTAGGCATTGCCTGGCGTGCTCTTGCTTGTAGCCTGCAGTTTGGATGCAGAATGTCAGGACGACGAGAGTCCTTGGTATTGATGATAAATGATGGCGACTTGCGGACTCCAACGTGGTCTTTTCAGCAGAATCTTGACTTGCCGAGTTGCATTCATCACTGAACGTGGACGGAAGATTATGGGCGTCTTGCTGTCTCAGTACGATGTACTGCTCAAATAAAGGGAAGAGGGCGGTCGCAGTAGTACGCCTAGAGTGTGATTCGCCAGTCAGACGATCAACGAAAACACCGCTCATCTTGCTTATCGCCGTCAAAGAAAAGGTCTAGGACCTCTCAAGCTGGGCCTTCCTTTGAGCAAAGCTCTGATTTCACCCAGCGATGTCATTTGGCTGCCTTTGCTCTGATAAATGCATCAGTAGAGGCAAAAAGAATTTAGGTGCTTTAACCACCATCCAACATGTCTAGTCACATGCAGGCAAATGATGAGTTGAAATGGTGAGGCAAAACATTTGCAAAAAATGGCCCACTGATGACGGGCCTCCAACACTGTCACTCCCTCTGTCTACCGCTCACATTCGCCACCATCAAAGCGTTCTCAGCTGCCCATTGTTCTGGAGTCATGATCAGGGAACGGGAAAGCTCCGCTTCAGCTCACGAGTCACACAAGGTACACAGCACCACCGAGACATATCCTACCCATTTTCCTTCCACCAGTTTGACGACTGCTAGCCGGTTCAGCGGCCACGTCTAACAGCCCAGCTTATCGTCTTCCAGGTTTTGGGGAGCTAGAAGAAAAACACTTTAACCCCAACCATCCGAAGCTCCAAAAGCTGATGTCGGCATTGCTAGGCTTTTGGCTATGGAAAATGTTGGTTCCCGTCTGGTGGACACTGATGGGTTCACACTTCTTGGACCTTGTGCCCAATACAGGATGCCGAGAGGCATACTTTTGCCAGGAAAAGCCGTCCTGCTGGTACAGCAAGTGTCATTATTAAATTTTCAAGCGGTTGTTGCATCTGCTAGTCTGGAAAAGTCATCTGACCACGGACACATTGAATAGTAGCACGGCCAAGGCGCTTATATCTCTGGACAAGTCACTGGGTCTTGATTGGGTGGATGTATCTGGTGTTGATCGGTGGCTCTTCAGGCTCGGAAACACGCTCTTCAAAACCACCAGGGATGGTGCAGGGTTCTTTCCCCAAGGTCCTTTGGTGGCAGCCTGTGCCCAGAGAAACTCAGGCCGTGTTCGCAAATTAATTCAGTCTTGGTGGACGTCCACACACATGTCAGGAGCTATGTGGACGGTTAAGCAATTAGGCACCCGTGCACTGGCTGGGTGACAAGAACCCTTGTTGCCAGGCAAGGTTTGGTGTGCGATACGGTGCGAAATCTGCTGGGTCCATTAGATCGGTAGGTGGAGCACACCCCTTGCCTGGACATGTACATGAACCTTGTCGTCAAGAAATTTCAAAGCGTACTCCCGGGTCCTGGGAACTGGCCTGCTGAGGAAAGGCTCGGGTCTGTGTTTCGCATTCGCGTTTACACCCTGCTTCGTCCGCCTGGCCTGCGTGTGCAGCCGTCAGTGGCTCTCCGTCAAAACGTTTCATTGTTGAACGTGGCAACTAGCTGGAATTCACCTCTAAATGCTCAGTTTATTTGTTTGGCTAGCAGCGCAATGCCATTACGCGTACGAAGTGGAACATGGCCTGACAAGCAGCGGTGGGACCTCGGGGGGTGTTGAGCCACTCGAGAGTGGAGGCAGGTTGAAAGAGCTTCTGCAACTTCCTTGCCTCGAGTTGTGTAGAAGCCACCAAATGGTCAGTCGCGGACATTGCCTTGTTAATCTCCAGCAAGAACCATTGTCGGTGCTATTAGTTCTGGATTCGATAATTGGACACTTAAAACCTCAGGTCTCACATCGTGGAGGAGGAGCAGACACAGATGCGGACACGGAGCCCTGGTTCAGGCTCCGTCCTAACTCCACAAGCAGACAGTTTCACAATTTTATCGGCCCCCTTCATTAGCAGTGGTTCGGGGTCCAGGGCTAGTGCAAGGCGGCGCCTCAGCTCTCAGAGTGCATCATCTGTCTCAAGTCAGGGCTGTGTTGAAGCTGTGCCGGAGGAAGTGGAGGAGGAGGAGGTATTCCTAGACACCGACGTTACGACGTCCCTGCCTTGGAAAGAGGGTTGGCGTGAATTGAGGCGGAGGAGGAAGATGAGGAAGATCAGTTTGCTAGTGCCCTCGAACCCCGAGGCTTGGAAATCAAGCTCCATCTCTCACATGAGTGCTTGGATGCTCCCTTTCCTTCAACATGATCCTCGCATTAAGGCTTCAAAATGAACAACAGTTTCTGAGTGGCCACCTCCTGGATCCCGGTCAAAAAAAACTCAGCACTTTTCTTCCACCCTCCCAAATAGAGAGTAAAATGCAGGAAATGGAGACCTTGCTGATTGATCAACTGGAGACATCTGTTTCGTCCTGATTCACGTTCTTAAAATGTCACGTGGAAAACAACGCCCAGCGACGGGACAGCAGTAGAGTCCCCCAAGCAGCCGTAGCGGCAGCAACAGCAGCAGGCAATGTGGCAGAAGCCTAATGGTAAACCTCGGCAATCTTTATTTACCACCTCACCAACGCATGTAATGCAGGGCACACATAAAACAACAGAGACCAGCTTAAGATCATGGTCACGACTATCTGCGTCTCGACAACCGATGTCTTTGGATGTGATCCGGCCCCAAATTGACTTCTGGGTAACCAAAATGGATTAAAGGGCCCCAAAACTCGCTCGCCACGCCATAGAGGTGTTGTCCTGCCCAGCAGCCAGCGTCATATTAAGCGGCCCTTCAGCACAGCTGGAGGAGTTCATTACAGACAAACAACATCCGGCTTTCACAATAGTTTTGGATCATTTGACTTTCATCAAGAGAATCAGGCATGGACCCTCTGTTTAGTTGTGGCCCAATTGCCGAGGTCACCGATTAGTTGCCGGTCTACTTCACATTCCTCTTCAAACAGAAATGGTCCTCTTGAAAACTTTTTTTTTAAATTATCATTTGTACTGCAATTTTATTCTCAGTTCCCAACAGTTCATTTTGCTGGTTTTGCTTTTGATGAGACTTTTAAAAAAGGTTCACCCCCAAAACTGCATTCCATTTATTCACTTCATCTTTAGAATTTTCGCATTGTCAATGGTTTTGGGGTCATGTTGCGTGAGATACAGCTGTAATCATGGTCCTTTGGAACTTTAAAATGTGGCTTCTAAGTGGCTTTTCTCCATCACAAATTTTTAACCAGTGGCTGAGAAGTCATTTTATAATTTTTTGGGTCATGGTGCTGTGAGATACAGCTATAATCATGGTCCTTTGGAACAGAAATGTGGCTTCTAAGTGGCATTTCCCCCCTCACAATTTTTAACAGTGGCTGAGAAGTCATTTTTATAATTTTTTGGGTCATGCTGCTTTGAAATGCAGCAATACTACAGGCCCTTTTATAAAAAAAAATTTGTTTCTAGCAGACATTTGTTCTTCACAATTGTCAAAAGTGGCTCAAGGGTCATGTTTTGAATTTTTGGGGGCATGTCTGTGAAATGCAGCTATACTACGGGTTCCTTATTGTAAAAGGGGGTTTCTAACAGACATTTTTCTTAAACAATTTTTCAAGAGTGGCTAAAGGGGTGATGGTGCTGTCAAAACAGGAATAGGTAGGCCACTGTTAATGGACACATATTGAAAAATGACCCTTTTTTTTGCAGGATCTTTAACATAGCTAGCAATCCCTGTAGTGAGAAACCCATTTAATACAATTAAAAAAAAAGAAAACAAAGAAATGATGGGATTCCATCCTATTTTAAAAATGTGTTTTCTAGAATTAAACTACTAAAAAACTGGCATGTACAAAATAGTTGATACAAATATTCCTCTGAATTCTACAAGGGAGGTAGGAAAAACTTGAACAGATGTAGGTTACCCAGGACAGGTATAGTCAATGTCCAGGTCAACTAAAATGGTGGTTGAAAGACTCCTTTTTCCTGCACTTTTTAATCTGTGTTTCAGACAGGTTTATTGTGGTACAGAACAGGTATAGTCAATGTCTAGTTCAACTAAAATGGTGGTTAAAAGACTCCTTTTTCCGGCACTTTTTTAAGTCTGTGGGTCAGATAGGTTTAAGGGTCATGCTGCATTCCAGGACAGGGATAGACAATTTCCAGTTCAAGTAAAATGATGGTTCAAATAATACTGCCGTCTGGCACCTTTTAATTTGTGGGTCATGCAGGTTTAAGGGTCATGCTGTGGTGCAAGACAGGGATTGTGAATGGTCTGTGACTTTTTTTCTGTGACTTTTATAACCTAAGTGTGTTGCCTATGATGTAGCACGTATCCAATTGACTGTTGTGGATGTTAATTCCAGCTTTTCCAGCCCTGTTTGTTTGTAAGAATGAAGGTGTTGTTCCTCTCCCAAAAACTTTAATGGTCCTCGACGATAATCTATTATTGACTATCGGAAATCATCTTGATAATTGACAATATCGACTATCGACCCGATGATGATAGTCGACATAATAGCTCATCACTTCTTATGACCACATGATATTTCAGTTTTTCTTGTTTAATAAATTTGGAAAAATATCTACATTTCTGTTTTTTTTCTTTCAAGATGGGTTGCAGAGTCTACATTAATGAGCCAAAAAATTAACTTTTGGATCTTAGTCTGAATACTTTCCGTACCCACTGTATCTATCTATATATATCTGTGTATATTCACACATATCTACATGATTGCCCCATTCACATCACTAAAACATAATCCTGCCTGGTGTGTTCCTTAGACATGTAAACTACAACCTGATGATGAATTATATTTGAATATATTTTTTTCTATCTGTCATTTGTTGGCCTGTACAAAGGTTGTTATTTACAGCCAAGCCAAGCAGTATAGGTAGGATACGGTGTTTATACACTACCATTGTAAATATTAGGACTTTTCTATGTTTTCTCCCATTTATTTTATAACTGTTATATGTATGTCATTTTATTGTATTTTTGTATGAAAGCACTGTACTTTTTCATATCAATAACACAGAGCAGTGAGGTAACCCTGTAGTCGTTGATAAGTGGTATTTTTGGATCAGAGCCCTTCCTTCTGCTTTCCTTTTCTTTTTGATTATTGAAGGAAGGAGATGGCAGCAGATATTTTTTGGGGTGCTGGGACTATCTTGGGGTGTGATTTATGCTCAATTTGCACCTGAGTGAGATGTGATTGCAAAGAGAAATGAGCGGAAATAAATCAACTCCATTACAGTGGCCCCCACATCACGTGCTGGTAAGTGTATACCAGCCCCCTTCTGCCCACTTTTGTCCCAATTCTGTCATAATTCATCAAAACACTTTAAAAGCCTGTACTTAAAAAGCTGGCAATTCAGAATCTGGCATATGGACCACAGTCAGACAGACCTGAGTCCAGGGGCGTAGCTAAAGATTCATGGGCTCAGGTGCAAAACTACAGCTTGGGCCCGCCTACTCCCGGACAATGGCTGGACAGTGGACCAATACTTTTTAACAACAGGTTTGCTACTTGGTGTGAAGGATATCTGCCGTGTAGCATGTTGTGGGAAATTATTTCTACTTAAAGGGATACAAGAAAATATTTGTGGGGTGAACAGGAAAAAAATGCAATTGCACTTTTGTTTTTTGGGTTTAGTTTTTGTTGGAGTTTACACCGTACAGTTATTTGTGTTCTGCAGTTTGCTACGTATACAAGGGCAAAAAAAGTCACCACTATATAGTAACTAATACCATCATAATGTTACTGACCAAACCAATATATCAAGATCAATGATATCAATAATAACATTATACAAAGACCAACGAATACCACAACATGCCACCACCATATAGTAACTAATACCACCATACTATTACTGACAAAATCACTATACCAAGACCAATAATACCGTCACATATTACTGTTTTTCTCCACTATAAAGTGACTAACGCCACCATACCTTTATGGACCCCAAAATACTGCCACATACTGTCCAAATTTCACAGATCGAAAAAAAAAACAAAAAAACAAGACAGATATTGCCAAATAAAAACAATATACAAAGGCCAAATAATACCACCACATATCACCACCATAATGAGCCTGAATTACACTAAGACCCCTAGTGACAATGTTATAATTTTAATAGACTGGACAGACACGGTGATACCAATTACTTTTTTTTTAACCTGCTTATCCTTTTATTTGTAAAATGGCAAAAGGGGGATGTTTGGAACCTTTTTTTTAATTTTGACATTTTTTATTTTACTCGTGTACCGCTGCATCTAAATGATCAGGACAAACAGAACAGCATACCACACTAAAACCTAAAACATATCTAGTGTGGTGTGCCATTTGTAGTTCCATAGCTGCTGCTGTGGAACTACAAGTCCCAGAGTGTGCGCCTGCCGCACCGGCCAATATGTAAGATGTATATATATGTATGCGTGAGTGTATTATTATAATATCAATATATTATATTATATATATATATATATATATATATATATATATATATATATATTATATATATATATATATATATATTTATAATATATATATATATATAATATATACATATACATTATTTATGGATATATTATATATATATATATATATATATATATATATATCACACACACACAGATATATATATTGTGGCAGAGTGACCGTGTGCAGTTGCAGGTCTCTGCCACTAGGTGGAATTCAGCCATATACCTGCTACAAACATGCCACCGAATGTCTGGGTTTGGTGGGGGGAGGAAGACTGATTGGTGTCAGTAACAATAGGATACTGACAAAGGTAGCTAGAATGGCTGCCTTGCAGCCAGGTATGGGTTTCCTTTCCCAGGACGGTCATAGTGTTGGCTGGGAGGCCGTCTCCACGTTCCAGGCCAGGTTTTGGGCCAGTCCCTGTAGGGCTATAAGAGGTCTCCTACTACAGGTGATTGGGGGACGTGGTTGCTGCCAGAACCTGGAGCAGCAGTGGAGCTGAAGAGAGGCTCTGACCCCCCAGGAGGCTGAGGAAAGCCTATACAGGATATTGCACTGTGGTGCTTGGCTATTTTTATGTTTAGTCAGTGGCCTGACGGCCGGAGGGTTTTGTTTGTTCCGCTGTTTTGGCTGTTATGCAGCACACCTGTGCTGCAATAAAACAGGCTGAGGCCAGTTTGAAGAAGAAGCCGTTGTCAGAGTGCCTTATGTTGAGAGTGCCATCCGTTTGTTTAGTCAGTGGTTTTGTTTGTTCCGCTGTTTTGGCTGTTGTGCTGTATACCTGTGCTGCAATAAAAACAGGCTGAGGCCAGTTTGAAAAAGAAGCTGTTGTCAGAGTGTTTTATGTTGGGAGTGCCAACCGTTTGACCCAAGCGGCGATCCTGAGCTAAAGGACTCCCGGGGCAGCCCAGGAGGGAGTCCAGCCTTGAGTGGAACGTCTAAAAATTATTATATATATATATATATATATATATATATAATTATATTATATATAATAAAATATATTATAATATATATAAATTTTTTATATATATAAAATAATATATAAATATATATAAAAATAAATATAAAAATATATATCCCATGTGTGTGCTTTTTGGTATACCTTATTTTAAATGAGACGGGCGTGTGGCGGGGGACTTTACCCACAAAATGTGTGGGACAAAAATACCAGCTACCACACTAAAAACTTAAATTTTAAAAAAGGCCACTAGGCATATGGGTACTTGAAGTCCCACAACAGTTTTCTTGGAACAAAAAGCCCCCCCACACCCCGTTCATGTAACAAAAGGTACCCCCAAATTACAACACACACATATATTTTGTGAGCCGTATGGCTGTGTTACATAGTTGCCTTTTCAGTGAGTTGAGCTTACACTTACAAAGTCCTAATCGCTGTCCCGTAGGAGGTAGTTGAGGGCTGTTCCTGGGAGTCGGAGCTTGGAAACAAGGGTTTTGGGCCCTCCCCCACTTCCCCCCCCCTTCCCCCCCCCCCCCCCGGGGCCCTTTGGAAGACTTCTTCCCCAAGCTGCTTCCTCTCCTGGAAAAAAACTCCTCGTGAAGGGGGCTCCCGGGGCAAGGGAGCAAGCACCCCTTCTGGGGCAGCTACAATCGATCCTTTGGGGCCCTATGTAACCTAACAATCGTGAAATTGTGGGGGAAGGGGGGGCCACTTGCCCCCCCCCCGGGTTCAGGTGCCCAGTCGCAAGTGTGACCCCGGGGAAAACCCCTGACTACGCCACGCCTAAAATAAAAACCCAATGGGGAAGTACTGATTTAATAAATGAATTCAATGAAAAAATTTGGGGGGGAGATGCAAAAAACAGCTTGGGGCAACAGAATGGAAAGACGTAAGTTTTTAGTCAAACTTCTATTTGTATGTTGCTTAAAAAAATGAAACACTTTCTTAAAACTTTTTTAAACTTCATTTTTTTATTAAAACTTTTTGTTTGCCACTTTTTTTTTGAAAACCAAGCGTGAAATTTTATACATCTATACTTTTCTTTATATTGAAAAAAATTTCCGGATGCATATTTTTTCGTTAAATTTTTGAAACAATTTTATTCACACACAGCATTTTCAGGCCCTTTTTCAAATTTTAAAAGAAGTGTGAAGATTGTGTCAACTATCGTTATCAAATTCGTTTAGTCGATTTTGAAAATTTAAACAGGGACGATATCCGATAGTCGTAAAAATTTTAAACCCGCCGATAAACCCTTAAACCCTAGGGGAGGGAACAACACTTCATTCTTACACACAAACAGGGGGGAGAACGGAAATAAACACCCCACAACAGTAAACGGGATACGTGCTACATCTTTAGAAAGACAATTGGGGCAAAAAGATCACAGAAAAAAACCGACAGACAATTAAACTTTTCCTTCCTGTACCCCAGCATCCCCCTTAAAAACCTGAAATGCCCCAAAAATTTTAAAAAGTCCCAAAAGGGCTTTAATTTTTTGAACCCTTTTTAAGGTTGAATTTCCCTTACTAGGCCTGTCCGGACCCGAGCATGCCCCAAAAAAAACCGGATGATCCACAAATTAAAAAGGGGCTGGAAAAAAAGCTTTAACCACCATTTTAGTTGAACTAACTTTTGACTTTTAACCTGTCCTAAACCCGCAAAAAAACCGAAAAAACAGCCCTGACCCACAGATTAAAAATTTGGGAAAAAAAGGATTCTGTAAATTTTAAAATGGTTTAATTTTCCCCCCCTTTTTCGAAAACCCCCACTGACAACAAGACATTTTTTACTTTCAAATATGTATAACACAATAGGCGTACAACGACCCTTTTTTTTCCCCCCAAAAAGAAAAGCAGGGACTGAAAATAAAATTTTTTTTAAAATTTTAATTTAAATTTAAACCCCCTTTAAAAGGCCCTCCCCTTTTTTTTGACCTTCCTGACACCAAACCCTATTTTTGAAATCTGAAAATTTTCCCCAATTTTAAATGTGAGAATAATTTTTTTGACATTTTTAAACCCTTTTCCCAGGGTTTTTCGGGAAAATTGTTTTCTCGGACACTTTGTGCTTTAATTTTATAAAAAATTTTTTAATCCATCCCAACCCCCTTTTTTGTTTTGAAAAATATAAAAATTTTCATAAAAATTTTGGGAAAAAATTTAAGGCTTTTGAAAATTGAAAAATTTTCTGCTTGCAAAAAGATAATTTTCACCACAACATAGTTTAAACAAAACTACCGTTTTTCCAAACAAAAGGGTTTGGGCCATCATTTTTAAAATGTTTTTTTTTTTTTTAACAATTAAGGCTTAGAAATTTAGTAAAATTTCTCACTTTTTTTCCAAGAAAATTTGCAATTTAAAATTTTTTGGGGACCATTTCCAGTTCTGACGGGTTTTGGGGGGCCTTTGCTTTTTTTAGATACCCCCAAAGTTTTCCAAACTGAAAACAAAAACCCTTTAAACGTATTTTACAACCCCTATTTGGGAAAATTTTTTGAAAACCCCTTCAATTTTTCCCACAAAAATTTAAAAAGCAAAGTGAGGTAAATTTCAAAATTTCACTTTTTTTGCAGATTTTAAAATTTTTAAATCCATTATTCACGGGGAATACGGTAAATTGACTGGGTAAAATGCAACTTAATAACTTTTCCCCCAGGCCCTCCCTTTTTTTAAGCGATACCATATGGGGCCCAAAAATGCATTATTTGGCTCACCCTTTAAGCCCCAGAATAGGGGGAAAGCACCTACCGGACTCGGGGTCTTTTTTTCAATACATTTTATTTAGGCGCCTTTTCCCGGGGTTTGGGGACACCCTGGGGTCAAAAACCCTTAAATAAACCCCCAAATAGCCCCGCATTTTGGGAAAAACTACACCCCTTAATGAATATACCAGGGGTTGCTTTGATATATAAACCCCACAGGTGATTCACAAATTTTTTTAGCAAAAAGGGCTGGAAAATTTAAAAAAAAATTTTTTATCAAAAATCTCCCTTTTTTTAAACTTAAAATGTTTCATAAATAAAAAGGGAAACCGGGAAAAAAAAAACCCCTAAAACTTTTGTTAAGCAATTTTCTTCCAATTTTCGCCAATACCCTACATGTTTTAAACGGCGTTTGGGGCCCCATGCGGGGAGGTTAATAAGGGAGGGACGCTTTTTTGGTTTTTTGGAACGCAGTTTTTTGAGGGGGCCCAAATGTCGCATTTGAAAGCCCCCAAAGTAGCAAAACGGGCAAAACCCTTTTCCAAATCCCCCTTTTTTGGTTTCCCAAAACCCATCGGGGATCTCATCGGGGGGTGTACTGTGCTTTTTTGGATGCACGGGGTTTTTCCAAAATATTTTTTTTTTTTTAAGCTTTGGGCAATAAAAAGGGGAAAAAACGCAGTTGGGTCATTGTTTTTTGATTTTTTAAATTTTACGCATTCGCCGTGAGTTTTAAATAGTGATAACAAACTAGGGGCCCGTTACAATTACAATGATATAGTTTTTTATTTTAGTTTTTTTTTTTTTCTTTTTTATTTTTTACTTTTACCCCGTAAAATACGTCTATAAAAAATTGCTTTTTTTATTTTTTTTTGTTTTTTTTTGTATTTTTTTCTGACAGCCATAATTTTTTTTATTTTGCTGGTGCAAGCTGTGTAGGGCTGTTTTTGGGGGATGGTTGAAATTTTTTTTTGGTTCCATTATGGGGTGCATATGAGCTATTTTTCACTTTTTTTTTTAAGGGTTTTTTTAAGATGTTTTGAACAAAAATACAGCAATCTTGGGGTTTTTTTATTTTTTTTTTTTATAGGTCACTGTACGGTATAAATGCATGGTAAGGGTTACTCAGCAGTCCCAAAAACGATACACCGGGTACCCAAATTTGTTAAATTTTTTTATGTTTTTTTTGCTTTTTAAAAACAAAAAAACAAAATTTTTAATTTTAACCAGGAAAAATAAAGTTTTTGCATCGCCATAAACCCCGAGAGCCCTAACTTTTAAATTTTTTTTTGTGCTTGGGGCTGTAGGGGCTTGGTTTTTTTGGGGAAAGATTAAGTTTTTTTTTATTATCAATTTTTGGGGGGCCCGGGGTTTTTGAAAACTGCTTTTTTAAAACCATTTTTGGGGCCAGGGTTAAGAAAATACTGCAATCCTATTGTTTTTTTTTTTTTTATTTTTAAAAGTGGGTTTACCGTGCATATCCGGATAAGTTAGCTTTTTCTCTTTGGGGCGCTAAAGATTTTGGGGATACCCTAATTTTTAAAAGGGTTTTTTTTTTTTTGAAGCACTTTTTAAAAAAAAAAAAAAAGTGTTTTTTTAGCTGTAAAACAAAATTTTAAACATCGCTATCTTCTAGAGCTATACATTTTTTTATTTTTCCCTATTCAAGCTGTATAAGATTTTTTTTTTTCGGATGAATCGATTTAAATTTTTTACAACTTTGGTTTTCTAGGATTTTTTGATCGCTTTTTATTTTCCCTTTTTTTGTGCTGGGGGGAAAGAATTAAAAATCTTAATTTTTGTGATTGTTTTTTTTTTTTTTTTTTTTACCCCGTTCACCGTACAGGGTTTAAATTAAAAATGACGAAATTTTTTAGGGGGAGGTCTTACGCACCGGGGATGCCCCAAAAATGGGTACTTTATTTATTTTTGATCTTTTTTGGGGGGAGTGGGGTTTTTTAAAGGGGGAAAAAGGGGGGTGTAAAAATTTTTTTTTTAAATTTTGTGTTTTTTTGTTTTAAATTGTTTTTTTCCCTTTTTTTTTCTTTTTTTCACTTTTTCACATTTTTATTTTACTTTTTTTTCCCCCTAGGGATTTTTTAATGAAATCTTTAGATCTCTCTTCAATAGGAATCAGTGAAATTTTTTTTTTTTGCTTTTCCCGAGTTTCCCATGACAACTGTCAGTCACGATGCCGGGCCCCATGCCCCAGGGCACGGCCGGGGATCGTGGGCCCTCACAGACAACCTGGGAAAGGGATTCTCTGCCTTTCCGGGGCTGGGCCTCCAGGGGCAGGAACTGCACGGGTCGCCCGTCCTTGGGGCTGCTGCCCCAAGGGCCCACAGAGACGCAGGAGGAGCGAAACCCTCCGGGGTCCCCTTTGTTATTGCGACCCCATCGTCCCGATAATTAAAGGGGGGTTAACCGGGCCCCCCCGGCATCCGGGGGCTGGAAACCGACGCTGTGGGGGTGTTAGCTTTAAAAAACAGCTGGGCACCCCGCCCGGGTCGCGGGGAAAAATCTGCTTTAGAGTTCGGGGGGGGGCGAATCCTCAGGACGTACCCCCAAAAGTCCAGGGGGCGTTTAACCCCCCCAAACGACCTGGACGGGAATTTTGGGTTAAAAAAAGGGCTAAAAGGTTCGTTTAAAGGGGTTAATATGGCGGGCCTTTGTACCACGATTACAGGCGGATTTAAATAGGAAATAAAGTATAACACAATTGCGTACAACTGGGGCTCCCTTTCGCCAAACAAACGCATGAAAATTCAAAAAACATTTAAAAGTTTTTTGGGATAAGTTTTAAACCAGTTTTTTTGGAAAACGACACGCGTTTATTGCAAAAAGAGCTGAAAAAACAGGGCAATTTCAACTGCTATCAAGGTTTGCGGGCCAAAAAAAATGGTAAAAAACAAAGCTTTTTTCCCAAATTTAAAATCAAAGAAGACCCCCGAGGGTGCAAAAAATCTTTTTCCCTTTTAAAAGCTTCCCCCTCCTTTCGGGAACCACTCTCCTTTTCTTAAGCTTTTCCACTATCTATTTCCTATCCTATATATACAACTTCAACCCCGCTTGGTAAACAAAATACTATCATAAACATTTTAAAAACCCTTAAAAAACCCTAGAAAACAATTTCCACCTGGGTGCGGGTTAAATTTTAAACGGTTTTGTTTAAAAGGGTTTAGAGCCCCTCAAACCTGTAAAAAATATAAGGCTGTAAAAAACTTTTCCTACCCCTAACCTTTTTGTAAAACTCTCCATTAAAAACTAAAAACCCAAATAACACTACATAAAACCAAACCCACAAGTCGTTAACCGCCTTTTATCTTATTCTCCCCCTGTAATTTTTTTTTTCATATGACTTTTTTTGAAACCCTTTTACCAAGCAAAGGGAATTTGTATGTCTCAAAACAACATTATAGGGATGCTTGCCAGTTACATTCCTCATTGAGACCCTCTGGAACAAGAGATTCCATTTTATGTATCCAAAAAAAAAATCTTTTTTAAAAAACAAAAAAAGTTTTTTTTTGGTGGGTTTATTCAAACTATTAATCTCCCCCAAATACACCAAACCCCCAAAATTTGAAAATGCCTTTTCTAACATGGTTTCTCCAAATCTCCTTCCATTTACAGTTCTTTCTTACACACATATAATTTTTAATAACCTTAATTTAAATATATGTTAATTTAATATAATGTTAGCCATTCTAGAATCTTAAAACCTTTTTAATTTGCCACAAAAGGGGACTTTTAACAAATAAATGACTTTTTTTACTCTCCTTTAATAATTCTGCTACAGTTCTGACACTGCAGACACAGAAAGGTACCTCTTTTTTGTTTTCAAAAACTGTTGCTTAGTCATTTTTCTAGGTTATATGTCTGAGCTAATAATATGATTTCCTATAGCTTTTCCTTTTTTATAAATAAACCGTGGATTTTCACAAAATAAATATCCATGTTTTGGATCGGCCTGTAAGATGTTCCGAAATTTTAATATTGCTCGTTTAATTATCTCTGCATGTTTATCAAATGTGATGCTGTTTTAAATGTAGATTCAGGTTGTGTTATACAGTGGGTATGGAAAGTATTCAGACTCCTTTACATTTTTCACTCTTTCTTTCATTGCAGCCATTTGGTAAGATCCAAAAAGTTCATTTTTTTTTCTCATTATTGTACACTCTGCACCCCATCTCGAAAGAAAAAAAAACAGAAATGTAGATATTTTTGCAAATTTATTAAACATGGTCATAAGTATTCCGACCCTTTGCTGTGACACTTATATTTAACTCACATGCTGTCCATTTTCTTCTGTTCCTCCTTGAGATGGTTCTACTCCTTCACTGGAGTCCAGCTGTGTTTAATTAAACTAATTGGACTTGATTAGGAGAGGCACACACCAGTCTATATAAGACCTCACAGAGCATGTCAGAGCACATGAGAATCATGAGGTCTAAGGAACTGCAGCTAAGAGACTCAAGGTACCTAAGAGCACATTGGCCTCCATAATCCTAAAATGGAAGAAGTTTGGGATGATTACAACTCTTCCTCAACCTGGCCGTCCAGTCAAGCAATTGTGGAAGATAAGCCTTGGTGAGAGAGGTAAAGAAGAACCCCAAGATCACTCTGGCTGAGCTCCAGAGATGCAGAAGAGAGATGAGAAAGTCCCACAAAGTCAATTATCACTGCAGCCCTCCACCAGTCGGGACTTTATGGCAGAGTGTGCCAACTGAAGCCTCTCCTCAATGCAAGACATATGAAAGCCGCATACACTTTGCAAAAAAACACATGAAGGACTCCCAGACTATGAGAAATAAGATTCTCTGGTCTGATGAGATGAATATTGAACTTTTTGGTGTTAATTCTAAGTGGTATGTGTGGAGAAAACCAGGCACTGCTCATTACCTGCCCAATACAATCCCAACAGTGAAGCATTGTGGTGGCAGCATTATGCTATGGGGGTGTTTTTCAGCTGCAGGGACAGGACGACGGGTTACAATTGAAGAAAAGATGAATGCAGCCAAGTACAGATATATCCTGGATGAAAACTATAACGGTCTGGAGGTGGATCCTCTGGACCACCGCAGGCGATGGCGTAAGCCCACACCAGGGAGTGGAATCTAAGTGGGTCCCGGTATTCACCAGAGCCCGCCGCAAAGCGGGATGGTCTTGCTGCGGCGGGAGTCCACCAGGTCACTACCACTGGCGGGGCTTGCCTGCGGTGGCGGCCAAGGGTAGGCGAGGTACAGAATCGGCAATCAGGCTCATAGTCGGGGACAGGCAAGAGGTCAGGGCAGACGGCTGAGGTTCATGAACGTAGACAGGCAGAAGATCAGGGCAGGCGGCAAGGTTTGTGGTCGGTAAACGTAAGCAAACAGGTTCGGTACACGGTAGGCAAGACAAGGCTTTCTGGAACGCTTTCACAGTAGGCATGTGCACTAAAGATCCGGCAAGGCTGCCAGGAAGAGGCCGGACTTAAATAGGAGCAGTGCCCGGTAATAGCCAATTACCGGTGCACTGTCCCTTTAAATCTCACACTGCTGGCGCGCGCGTGTCCTAGGGGGCGATGCTGCATACGCCGAGGGACAGAGACGGTCGGGACAGGAGCGTGGCTGGGTAAGTGACTGGGGACACTTGCAGAGGAGTGAGCGGACCCCGGACAGGAGGTGCGGGGAGGGGCACCGCTCGGAATCGGGGAAATGGATGCGCCGGGCGACCCGGGACGAGGGTCGCAGGGGCATCCGTGACAGTACCCCCCCTTAGGTCCCCCCTTCTTTTTAGAGTGGAGGAATTTCTGAATAACGCTGCAGTCCAGGATGTTCTCCTCCAGCTCCCACGATCTTTCCTCGGGCCCGAACCCCTATCAGTCCACAAGAAATTATTGCTTCCCTCTAGTCCTTCTCATACCCAAGATTTCCTTAACCATAAAGACATTAGCGGCATCAGCCACAGACGGAGGAGGGACTGCCTTCTGAGAGAAACGGGTTTAAAGGGGCCAGGGGTTTTGTAGGTGAGGGCATGGGAAAAGTTCGGGCTACGCATAGTAGTAGGGAGCCGGAGTTTATAGGCCACCAGGTTTATGCGCTTAAGGACCTCGAAGGTCCTACAAAGCGGGGTCCCCAGTTTGTAGGTGGGGATTTTGAGGCGGACATATCTGGCCGACAGCCACACCTTATCACCCGGGGAGAAGACAGGAGGAGGGCTTCTTCTTGTATCTGCCTGCGCCTTCATGCGCCTGGACGCACGGAGCAGGGAAATTTTTGGGGTCAGGGACCAAATGGGCCCTCTGCCCTGGACCAGAGTGTCAGCACGGGACCTCAGAAGAGGATGCTAGCGTGGGGAGGTGGGCGGGGATGTAGGCCCTACACCCCCATAGAAGGGAGAAGCACCCGCGTACTCTGACTCTAGGGAAATTATATGAAAATTCCCGCCCAAGGGAGTAAGTTGGCCCAGTCATCTTGCCGTGCAGATACGAAATGGCCAGGGAACATCCCAGAACTTGATTAACTCTCCCACTGGGCCATTCGTCTGGGGTGGTAAGCTGAGGAAAGTCAAGCTTCACCTGGAGTTGAGAGCAGAGGGCCCACCAGAATTTAGAAACGAACTGCACCCCCCGATTTCCCAGACGATTTGCAGAGGAGACCGTGCAGGACGAAAAACGGGAAAAAAATAGCTCGGCCCAGGGCGCGGGGCAGAAAGCAGGCCTGGCAAAGAGACAAAATGTGCCATTTAGAAAACCGGTTTAATAACACCCAAACGATGGTATTACCGGATGAAGGTGGTTTGGTTTGGTTATGAAGTTCCATCGCTACGTGAGACCATGGTTGCATAGGATGGGCAGTGGGTGCAAGGGCCTGCCCGGGTTGTGGCGAGGAGCCTTGTTGCGGGCACAGGAGGTACACCCCCTGGACGAACTCCTTGACAACCTTAGGAGGTTCTGCCACCAATAGAACCAGGAGATCAGGAGAAACGTCTTGCGGGTCCCGGGATGCCCGGCCACCAGTGAGCAGTGCCCCCCACTTCAGGGTACGCCTACGGAGGGGCAGGGGGGACATTGTCCTTCCCCCCCGGGACGTTCCGGAGGTCGAACAGGGACGTTCCGGGGAAAATTATGTGCTCTGGGATCGCTTCTTCCCCACCAACATCGGAGGCACGGGAGAGGGCATTAGCCTTCACGTTCTTTTCGGCAGGGCAGAAGGGAATCTGGAGATTAAAGAGGGAGAAGAAAAGCGACCACCTAGCTTTTGGGGTGGATTGAGTCGCTGGGACCGTCTGGAGTTTCTGGAGGTTCTTGTGATCCGAGTAGAAAACAAATTTGGGGTGCCGGGCACCTTCCACAAATATCGCCATTCGTCCAGGACCATTTTTATTGGCTAATAATTCCCGATCTCCGATGGTGTAGTTTCCTTTTCGCCTGGGGAAAAAGTTTTAGAAAAGAAGCTACAAGTGACCTTTTTCCTGTGGGCCCTTTTGCGTGAGGACCGCTCCAGCGCCTCTACCGATGAGGCATCTCTTCAAACGAGAAGGGTTTTGCTGGGTCTGGCCGCACAGGATGGACGCGGGGGGCAAAGGCCGTTTTTAGCTTGGAAAACGCTTCCTCGGCCTCGGAAGGCCAGCTGCGTGGATTAAGCGTTTTTCTTCGTAAGGGCCACAAAAGGAGCCACCCGCGTGGAGAAGTTTCGGAATAAACTGCCGGTAAAAGTTGCAGAAGCCCAGGAACCGTTGTATGGCCCGCAGGCCCACTGGGCGTGGCCATTGCAATACGGCTGACAACTTGGCTGGGTCCATCTGTAGACCTTGGTCCGAGATAATATAACCCAGGAATGGAAGGCTGACTTGGTGGAAGAGGCACTCCCTAACTTGGCAATACAAGTGGTTAGGGTCATAGGCGCTGCAGCACTTGGCGGACGTGGAGGGGGTGAGTCTCAAGATCAGGAGAGTATACAGGATGTCGTCCAGTAGACCACGACACAGATATAAAAGAAGATTTCCCCGAAGAAAATCAAATTCACGAACTCCTGGAAGACGGCAGGCGCATTACACAGTCCGAAAGGCATCACCAGGTACTCAAAGTGCCCGTTTCTGGTGTTGAAGGGCGTCTTCCACTCATCGCCCTTGCGGATTCGGACCAAATTGTAGACCCCTCTCAGATCCAACTTGGAGAAGATCCTTGCGCCCCGCAGATGGTCAAATAGTTCCGTGATCAACGGCGGAGGGTAGCGGTTTTTACCGTGATCTTGTTCAGACCCCGGTAGTCGATGCAGGGCCGTAAGGAACCGTCCTTCTTTTCCACGAAGAAGAAAACCCGCTCCCCGGGGGAGAAGAGGACTTTCGTATAAATCCCTTCTGGAGATTCTCCCAGATGTACTCAGACATGGCTTGTGTCTCAGGAATGGATAAGGGGTAGACTCTGCCCCGAGGAGGGCTGCTACCGGGCACAAGATCAATTGGGCAATCATATGGACGATGTGGCGGCAAGATCTCTGCTTTCTTCTCGGAAAAGACATCAGAAAACTCTTGATATGACGCGGGGAGACCCGCTAGAGGTTTAGACGGTACCGGAGAAGCGGTAATCACCCGGCGAAGTGCCACCAAACAGCGAGACCGACACTCTGGGCCCCATCGCAAGACTTCACCCATCTGCCAGTCAAGCACCGGGGCATGGCACTGCAGCCACGGAAGGCCCAATAGGATGGGCGAGGAAGACCGGGGTAACATATAGAACGACAGTCTCTCTTTATGCAGTGCTCCTACTTGAAGGGAAAGTGGCTCCGTACAGTAACGGACTGGATCGCTGAGGATCTCCCCACTGATGGAGGAGATGTATAGAGGTTTCTCCAGGAGAACCACGGGAAGATTGTGTTGAGACACCACGGCAGCATCCAAGAAGTTCCCAGCCGAACCGGAGTCCAGGAAGGCTGAAGATTGAAAGTGGGTCCCGGCTTCCGTGCTGACCAGGACGGGTATGTTCAGATGAGGAAAGAGACTGCACACCCCTAGGGACGCCTCTCCCACGTAGCCTAGGTGCGCTTGTCTCCGCGGATGCCGTGGACGGAGCATGCAACCCCTGAGGAGATGTTCAGGGCTGCCACAGTAGAGACATAGGTTTTCCTTACGCCGTTGGTTAAGTTCCTGCGGAGTCAGGTGGGCTCTATCCACTTGCATGGCCTCTTCCACGGCTGGCTGGGAAGGAGGCTGTGGAGGCCGTAGAAACACCGGAGCAGGACGGGGTAGGCGGCGTGTTAGGACTGGTTCTTGCTCTTGGCGGAGCTCCTCACGTCTCTCTGCGAAACGGATATCAATCCGGTTTGCCAAATGGATGAGCTCGCTTAATGAAGACGGAGGGACCCGGGCGGCGAGAGCATCCTTAATCTGGCTGGAGAGGCCTTTCTTGAACGTGGCGCACAGTGCAGCATCGTTCCAAGCCAACTCCGATGCTAGTGTGCGGAACTGCACGGCGTAGTCTCCCACGGAGGCGTTCCCTTGCTGCAGGTTCAACAGGGCGGTTTCAGCAGACGAAGCGCGGGCAGGCTCTTCGAAGACACTACGGAATTCCTGTAGAAATGTCACCAGGTCAGCGGTGACCGGATCGCCTCGGTCCCAGAGTGGGGTCGCCCAGGCCAGGGCTTTTCCAGAGAGGAGACTGACCACGAAGGCCACCTTGGATCTTTCCGAAGGGAACTGACCAGCCATAAGTTCCACATGTCGGCATGGACAACCGGAGTTTAGGACCGACTGGAGCGACTGCCATAGGAGGAACCACTGCGGCCGACTGCTGCTGCTGAGTGGCGATGAGCTGCTGCATCATGGAGGAGAGCTGCTCGAGCTGCTGCGATTGCTGCGCGATTTGTTTCGATTGCTTGACCACGACAGTGGTGATGTTGGCGACGCTCGGCAAAGACACCTTGGCGGGATCCATGGCCGGATCTTACTGTAACGGTCTGGAGGTGGATCCTCTGGACCACTGCAGGCGATGGCGTAAGCCCACACCAGGGAGTGGAATCTAAGTGGGTCCCGGTATTCACCAGAGCCCGCCGCAAAGCGGGATGGTCTTGCTGCGGCGGGAGTCCACCAGGTCACTACCACTGGCGGGGCTTGCCTGCGGTGGCGGCCAAGGGTAGGCGAGGTACAGAATCGGCAATCAGGCTCGTAGTCAGGGACAGGCAAGAGGTCAGGGCAGGCGGCTGAGGTTCGTGAACGTAGACAGGCAGAAGATCAGGGCAGGCGGCAAGGTTCGTGGTCGGTAAACGTAAGCAAACGGGTTCGATACACGGTAGGCAAGACAAGGCTCTCTGGAATGCTTTCACAGTAGGCATGTGCACTAAAGATCCGGCAAGGCTGCCAGGAAGAGGCCGGACTTAAATAGGAGCAGTGGCCGGTAATAGCCAATTACCGGTGCACTGTCCCTTTAAATCTCACACTGGCGGCGCCGCGCACGCCAAGGGACAGAGACGGACAGGACAAGAGCGTGGCCAGGTAAGTGACTGGGGACACTTGCAGAGGAGTGAGCGGACCCCGGACCCGAGGTGCAGGACGGGGCGCCGGTCGGAGTCGGGGCACGGATGCGCCTGTGACCCGGGATGAGGGCCGCAGGGACAACCATGACAAAAACCTCTTCCAGAGTGCTCTGGACCTCAGACTGGACCGAAGGTTCATCTTCCAACAAGACAATGACCGTATGCACACAGCTAAAATAATAAAGCAGTGGCTTCAGAACAACTCTGTGCCCATTCTTGACTGGCCCAGCCAGAGCTCTGACCTAAACCTGATTGAGCATCTCTGGAGAGACTTGAAAATGGCTGTCCACCAACGTTCACCATCAAACCTGAGGGAACTGGAGAGGATCTGCAAGCAAGAATGGCAGATGATCCCCAAATCCAGGTGTGAAAACCTTGTTGCATCTTCCCCAATAGGACTCATGGCTGTACTAGCTCTAAAGGATGCTTCTACTCAATACTGAGCAAAGGGTCTGAATACTTAAGACCATGTGATATTTCAGTTTTTCTTGTTTAATACATTTGCAAAAGTATCTACATTCCTGTTTTATTTCTTTCAAGATGAGGTGCAGAGTGTATATTAATGAGCAAATAAATTAACTTTTTGGATCTCACCAAATAGCTGCAATTAAACAAAGAGTGAAAAATGTAAATAAGTCTGAATACAATACATACCCACTGAAGATAGTCCTAAAATACAATGGCATGGTAAATAGCAGGAAGTTACTATAGCTAAACTTCTGATCAAATCTTTCAATATGACCAGTGGACAAATCTTGCTTGGAGATCAATGGGGATGCAGCACCTTACACCCCTTAATCCAATCGGCACAATGCAGTCAAAAATCAATTGAGAGGAGGCAGCATCCAATGGGTTAGGAAATATAAAAAAAAATCCTTTTATTCCTCCAAGTACCAAGACACGTGACATTTCGACCTGAATAGGTCTTTATCAAACATAGAAAAAAATACAACTGATTTGCCAATTACTGACAACTATTAACAAATTTAGGGTCCTCCCCCAACTGACACATAAACAAGTGATTAAAACGACCAATCAAAATCCATATAACCAAAATCCAATAGAAGTTTGAATACCTGGAGACACCCGCTGAAACACCCATTGATAAAGTTTAATCTATATAAGTACACTTTTTATATTGCATGACAATAACCATAAGTGGCCTAGTCAGTTCTTTCAATCTTAGCCATTGAAGCACTTTTGGCTGCGGAAATTCTGGTCATAACCATTTTAATCACATTTGAACCTGCTGTTTATTACTAAGCTATACATACAAGTCCTAATTGTCTAATAACTATATTGAAGATCCAAACAATTATGGCTGATATTAAAGGGGTTTTCTGATATAATGAACAATGAACTAAGGAAGAAATGAGATAAAATCAAAAAAAGAACTGTCACTTATCTAATCATTCCTCCACAGTTCCAGTGATACTGCTCCTATGATTCCTACTAGTCTTTATTAACTAAGCTGTCAGGATGATTTGCCAGTGCTACCACATGACCAATGCAGGCAGTCATTGATCTCAGTGTGTATGGTGCATACTTGGGTATGTCAAGTAACTAAAGACCACTGGGGATTAACAGAATAGTGGTGCTAGAGTAATTGGGAATTTATCAGGTGAATAATTAAAGAGTTTGGAACATAACTAGGAAAATCAGCCAAATCAAATATCCCAAGTTATTTTTCAAGGGTTCTTAATGGGTTAGACATTGACTTACAGTGTAGCTACTTGTAGAGCTAATTTGCAGACTTTTTCCAGGAAGCTCCCTCTCCCCAACCAACAACCCAATTACTATGTGCTGTTAAAGGTACAAATATAAAGGAAAATAATAGATGCATGTAAAGATTGTGGAACCTTTTTGTG
>JAODAL010047798.1:0-29568 GCA_025379985.1 Phyllomedusa bahiana | reverse complement strand
CCAGGACGGATTTTCAAGGGTTTCATTTTCATACTGACTTCTGCATTTTTTAATTGTGGGTGATGCGGGTTTTTAAGGTCATGCTGTGGTAAAAGAAGGATAGTGAATGGGTGACTTTTTTCGGGTGGCTTTTATAGCCTAAGTGTTGTGCCAAAGATGTAGGGGTATCCATTTTGCCCTTTTTGTGGCTTTAATTCCAGCTTCTCCACCCTTTTTTGGGGTGTAAAAATAAAGGGTTGTTGCTCTCCCAAATTTTAAAAATGGCAGGGAGATATCGACTATCGACTATCGAAACCTTATCGATGGTGGGCCGACAACGACATCGATCGATGTGATAGCCAACGAATCGCTAAACCTAATCCCCCAAATCTATTGGTCCGGAACAATACAAAAACATTGGTGTTGAGACCAGAAGTCGTGCACCATGATCTTAACGGTCTCTTTTTGTTGGATGTGTCCCCACATGCATGCTTGGGTGAGGTGGAAAATAAAGATTGCCAGAGGTCCCCCATAGGCTTCTCCACCTCCCTCTGCCCCGCAGGGGCTACTTGGCACTCTACTGCTGTCACACACTGGTTTGTTCCACCGTACATTTGAGGAACTGAAGCAACGCCAGATTCTCCAGTTGATCAATACAAGGTCCCCCAATTCCTGCTTTTTTACTCTCTATTTGGGGGGGTGGAAAAAAAGTGCTGATTTTTTGTTTTGTCCCGGGGGGATCCGGGAGGGTGGCCCCCCCATAACTGTTTGTTCTTTTTTTGATGGCCTTAATGGAGGATCATGTTGGGGGAAATGGGCATCCAAGCACCAGTGAGAAGGGGCCCTTGTTTCCCCCAAGCCTCGGGGTCGGGGGGCACTAGAAAACTGATTTTCCCCTCTTCTTCCTCCTCCGCCTCAAATTCGCGCCAACCTTTTTCCAAGGCGGGGACGTCGTAACGTCGTGTCTGGGAAACCTCCTACTCCTCCCCCTCCCCCGTTTCCTCCGGCCGCTCAACACAGCCCGACTTGCCTGAGACGATGCGCTGCCTTGCACTAGCCCGGGGCCCCCCCCGAACCACGCCTAAGAAACCGAAAAAATTGAGAAACTGTCGTCCCTTTGTGGATTCAACGGAGAGAAAGGCCCGTGTCCACATCTGTGTCCGCTCCTCCTCCGTCGCTGGGGGGCCTTTGTTTCAGAGGGTCCAACGATCTTTCCAGAAATAAGATCACCAAATTTTCTCATGCGAAAAGGGCATCGTCCGCACTGACCATTTGGGGTTTTTTCAAAACGGGCAAGGATGGTGAAAAGACTTTTCACCCCTCCACTCCGGGGGGCTCAACCCCCCAGGTCAACCGATGCTTGTCGGGGGCTGGTCACTTTCGTACTGGTAATGGCTTTGGCACTGCTGCCACAACGCGGAGCAGGGGGAAGGGGGATTCCACGTTTTTTCCACGTCAACAATGAGACGGTTGACGGGGAGGCCGACTGACGCTGAAAAACGCACCGGGGCGGGAAACGAAGCGGGTGCGAACGGCGGAATGCAACTCAGACCTCGAGCCTCCTCGCAGGCAGTCCAGACCCAGTAGCTCTTTAAAATTTCTGGACGACAAGTTCATGACATGTGCCAGGCAAGGGATTGCCCCACCCTACCAAAAAAAAAAAAAAAAAAAAAAAAAAAAAAAAAAAAAAAAAAAAAAACTTAAGGGGCGGCTACAGATTTCCCTTATCGCACACCACCTTCCCTGGCACAAGGCTCTTTTCCCCAGCCACGCCGGGTCCCCGTTGCGGAAGCCGTCCACGCCCCTGCCCTTTGGTGTGGAGGTCTCAAGAAAATTTAATTTCAAAAACGCCTTTTTTCCCCGGGGCACGGAGCCACCAAGGCCCTTTTGGGGGAAAGAGCCCTCACCTCCCGCGTTTTGAAAGCTGCGCCGAGCCTGAAGCCACCGTCCCCCCCAAGACACCACCCACTCACCCAGTGAGTTTGTCACAGAGAATAGCGGCCTTTTAAAGCCGTGCTTACTAGCCCATGTGTCGTGGCAGATGGATTTTTTTCCATAGATGCAGACAACGCGCTTAAAATTTTTTGATGACACGGGGCGGGCCAGGCGGGGACGGCTTTTCTGCAAAGAAATGCCTGCTCAGCATCTGGTTTTGGGGGGCAGGCAAGGGCCATGATGTGGCAGAACCCATCGTGTCCACCAACGGAAAGGCAACATTTTCCAAGGCCAAAAACCTGGCAAGCCGACACCAGGCTTTTGGTTTTGGGAGGTTTGGGTTAAATGTTTCTTCTGCTCCCAAACCTGGAAGACAGAAGGCGGGCCAACGGGCCCCTTTTGTACGGCGGCAGGCTCAAACGGCGAAGGGAAGGGTAGATGGGTCCTGGGGTGCTGAGGTACTGGGACGGTGGGTTTTGAACGAAGCTGAACCCTGATCATGACTCGAGAGACATGGCACTGAGGAACCTTGGGTGGCAGAGGAGGGAAGGCGAACAGAGGGTTGACAGTGGTTGGAGGCCCGGCCGGTCGGGGTTTTTTTTTGGCCAATTTTGCCTCCATTTCAACTCATGCTTTCCTATGAGACAGACATTTTGGGGTGGTTAAACACCTAAGATTTTTCCTCACTTTTTTTTTAAAGGGAAAAGGGGCAACATAGACACGCGGGGGAATCAAGGGGTTTGCTCAAAAAAGGGGCCCAGGCTTGAGGGGTCCGACCTTTTTGAGGCGATAAGCGAGGAGGGGGGTTTCCGCTGCCTTTGGCGGGGGAACAATCCAGACTTCTGCGACCGCCCTCTCCCTTTTTGGGGGGGGGGGACCCGTACTGACACTACCCCATCGTCTTTTCCCTCCATGTGAAGCGCTTTCAAGCAAATTTTGCTGAAAAGACCACGTTGGATCCGCAATGCCGTCATCATCATCATCAACAAGTGACTTGGTTCCACATTCTCATCCCGGGGCCGGGCTACAAGCAAGAGGGACTGCAAGGCGTTGCCGACCCCCGGGGATTTTTTTGCCGTTGACCGCTTCCTTTTCCTCCTCTGATGGCATCATAAATGGGGCATCAGAGAAAAAAATCCAAAATTTGGCCTCTTGATCTTTTAACATGTCTTCTGCCCCCCAAAGCATTTTGTCATCAAAGAGGCTTCAGAAATGGATTTTCCACATGGGGGGTCACGATTGCATTTGGCTGCCTTGCTTCATGTTTGGGCGGAGCTGATGAAGCTGAGAGACAATTTTTCCGTGACGGGGGGACGAGGGGAAAAACTGCTGGGCAGGTTTTCATTAACCATGAAGAACAATGGCGACCGTTCGTTTGATATTCCCAGGGCCCTGACCCACCCATGACGGGCCGACGGTCCTGCAACGACCCCCGCTGGGATAGTGTTTTCCCCCAGCAAATGGGAAGGAGCACCTTCTCCTTTGAAACCCCACCTCCCTTCCTACCCCCCTTTTTGCTCGCTTACCCCTGAATTTCACTCCAGTTCAAAATATAAAAATTTAAAAAGGAAGGAAAAATTTTTTTTAAAATCTCTTATTAAAAAGACGGTAAAATCCAGCTATTCCAAATCCCTCAAACAAAAAAAAATTGCTGGATTTAAAATTTAAGTGCAATACTCATCAACAAAACTGGCCTGCGCCAAAGTGAAAAAAACACATATCGAAATGTATCTGGGTAATAAAAAAAAAATTTTTTTGGGCCCAAACAATTCCCTTTTGGGGATACAAAATTTTCTGTATTCAAATTTAACTGCAAAATAGCTCTATCAACAAAACGACTGACCCAAAAGTGAAAAAAAAAACCTGCGAAATGTAAAATAATAAAAGGATTTTTGGCACCACAGTACACCTTGGTGACTACAAAGTTGCGGATTCAAATTTTTAAATGCAAGGTGGCTGTATAACAAAGTGGCCTGCGCCAAAGTGAAAAAAAACACGTATCTGAAATGTATACGGGGAAAAAAAAAAGGTTTTTTTGGCACCTTCAACCTGTGGGGACAACAAAATTGCTGGATTCAAATTTAAGGGGCAGGTGGCTATAAAAAAAAGCTGGGCTGGCAAAATTGAAAAAGAAACCTATCTGAATGTAACTGATAAAAAAGTGGGGTTTTGCACCCAACAAATGAACTGCAGTTTTCTAGAAAAGATTGACCAATATAAGGGAATGCAATGTCTAAACAAAGTTTTTGGGGTACAATATCCAGTACCCCTTTTTAAAAGCTTATCTGGTTCGCCCCCGGGGCCCCCCCGCTCCCTCCCGTGACTTTACAGCGGTAAAATGCTCCTTTAAAAATTTTTCGCTAAAACCTAAAAATAAACTCTGATCTAAAATAATTCTAAGATCAAAGCTAAAAGTAGAGCGTCTCTTGAAAAAATAGAATAATTTGCTGAGCTTTTGCTGAGCTGTTTTGGGCGAGGGAAGCGCACGTCCTACTGCTAAACGCGCACACACTGATCATGAAAAGGAAGGGCTGTTCTTTAAAACGAGGGCATGTGTTTTCCGCCAACGCAAACCCTACAACCCAGCAGACGTCGCACACACTCCATCCTCTCATTCTGTAAGCTGATTTGCTGGCCCCAAAATAAGGAATGCCGAAAATGGCCGATAAAATAGATTATGCACAGATTTTAACCTAAAAATTATCGCGTGACTAAAAAAGCCGATCAACGTAAATACCGTGCCGATTACAACTTTGTCGATAATAATCGCTCAACACTAATAACGATAGTTGACATAATCGCTCATCACTAACCAAGATCAACCTCTACCACAGGGGGCTGCAACATCTGCTCTCCAGCTGTTGGGAAACTACAACTCCCATCATGAATTTATAGGATCTATATCATGATGGGAGATGTAGTTTCCCATCAGCTAGGGACCCGACGTTGCAGACCCCTGCTCTACCAGAATAATGGAAAGAAAAAAGTATGGCGAATGTGTGGTACAGTTTTTAAAAGAATTTTAAAGCAAAAACCACATCATCTGAAAACATGGTTAGGCAGTGTAGGCTTGGGAATGCATGGCTGCCAGTGACACTGGGTCACTAGTGTTTATTGATGATGTGACACAGGAAAAAATCACCCAATGAATTCTGAGGTATTCAGAGACATAGTGTGTGATCAAATCCAGTCAAATTCAGTCAAACTGATTGATGGCCATTTCATAATACAGATCCACAATGACTCAAAACATAAAGCCAAAGCAACCCAAGAGTTTATTAAACAAAGTGGAATATTCTTGAATGGTCAAGTCAGTCACCTGATCTCAACTCAATTGAGCATGCATTTCACTTGTTAAAGACTAAACATTAGACTGGAAGGCCGACAAACAAACAGCAACTGAAAACCACTGCAGTAAAGGCCTAGCAGAGCATTAAAAAGGAGGAAACACAGCGTCTTGTGATGTCCATGAATTCAAGACTTCAGGCAGTCATTGCCAACTAAGGGTTTTCAACCAAATATTAGAAATTAACATTTTATTTACAATTATTTAATTTGTCCAATTACTTTTGGTCCCTTTAACCGCTTACCGACATTGGACGTATAAGTACGTCCTAATGCCATAAAGGGGCTTTGCAGCTAACACCCGGTGGTTACAAAGCGGGAGGGCACTGGCGCCATCCTGTGCTGTTTAACCCCATGTATGCCGCGGCCAATATGGCCGTTACATCTAAATCAATGAGAAACGCACTGTACCTCACTTCAATCAGGGCACCAGCGGTGAAATCGCAGGGTATAAATCACTTAACATGGAAGCTGGAACCCTTGTGAATGCTTCCATCGCCACCATGTTTTCGATTTTGCTACTTCCGGCCCCAGTCAGGAAGTAGTAAAACCGCCATCTTCGTACACCCTAATGGATTGTATTATAATGCATTAGGCTGTAAAAATGATTGTGCTCCTAGTGGTGAAGCACCCTAGGGGGAATCAAAGTTATAGTACAAAAAAAAAATAGTTTTTAAAGGGTTAAAAAAAATT
Organism: Phyllomedusa bahiana; assembly: GCA_025379985.1. Classification (NCBI taxonomy): domain Eukaryota; kingdom Metazoa; phylum Chordata; class Amphibia; order Anura; family Hylidae; genus Phyllomedusa; species Phyllomedusa bahiana. The sequence continues at coordinate 23,616 of JAODAL010047798.1, read as the reverse complement.
AAAAAATAAAAGTTAAAATCACCCCCCCTTTTCCCTTTTAAAAAATAAAAGAAAAAAAAAATTTAAAAATTACACATATTTGGGTTTCACCAAAACCAAAAAACCCAATCTAAAAAAATAAAACACTTTTCCCCATACACGAAAAACGAGAAAAATAAAAAAAAAAAATTCCAAAATACCAAAATTTGCAGTTTTTGGTCAATTCAAGCCCCAAACTTTTGGAAAAAATTTGATAAAAAAGTTGCATGAATTCCAAACAGCAGAAAAGAAAAGTAACTTCTCTAAAAAAAACCCCCCTCACTCAAGTAAAAAAAGTTTTTGGGCCACAGAAAAGCACCGGCGGTGCAAAAATTTTTAAAAAAAAGAAAAAAGGTTTTTAACATTTTTCGGGACCAAACCGAAAACCTACATTTTTGGATTGCCAATGCTATAACTTGCGAATCAAAAAACACATCATTTTTATCAAAGACTGAACTCCAAAAAAAAACAGAATAACATCACCAGAAATTAAAACTTGTCTTGCAAAAAAAAAAAGCCCTCATAGTCTAGTAGAGAAAAAAGAAAAAAATTTTGGCTCGGGGGGGGAAGGGAAAAACAAACGTGAAAAAAAATAAAATAGGCCTTGCGCTAAGGGGTTAAAAACAGGGCGGCACATGTTAAGGAGCTGAAACTCCTGAACCCTACATCTAACTTTATGTCCATGTCCATTATATCACTATAACTTGAAAAATTTCAGAAAAGTACAAAAAATAAAATTTGTTCAGTGTCCAAATACCTCACCGCCACTTTATAGGGACACCCTTTCCCAACTGCTCGTTAACACTTAATTTCTAATCAGCCAATCACATGGCGCAACTAAAGATTATGGCAGTGACAAGGTCAAACAATCTCCTGCAGTTCAAACCGATCATCAGTAGGGGAAAGAAAGTGATTTGAGGCCTTTGAACGGCTTGGTTTGGGTGCCAGAAGGGCGGTCTGAGAATTTCAAAACTGCTGATCTCCCGGGTTTTTCACGCACAACCATCTCTAGGTTAACAGGAAGGGCCATAAAAAAAAAACATCCGTGAGGGGCATCCGTGGGGGGAAATGCTTGTTATGCCAAGGTAAAAGGGAGAAGGCAGACTTTTTCGAGCTGTAAAAAGGGCAACGTGCCAAATAGCCCCCCTTTTTTAAAACCCAAAGGGAGGCAGAAGAGCATCCTGAACGCACAAAGGCAACTTTGAGCAGAGGGAACAGCACAAAACCACACCGGTCCCACTCCTTTCACAAGAACAGAAACGAGGCTCCAATTTCCCCAAACTCACGAAAGGGACATAAAATTTGGGGAAAAACGTTCCCGGGTCTATGAGTCTCGTTTCTGCTGCACATTCGGATGGAGGGCCAAATTTGGCGTCAACAACATGAAAGCAGGATCCACCCGCCTTGTACAAGGGTTCAGGGGGGGTTTGGTGGTGTCATGGGGGGGGAAATATTTTCTTGCACCTTTGGGGCCCCTTTTGGAAAAAATTAGCTCGTTGAACCCACACCACCTGAATTTTTGCACCAGTCCCCCTTTATACCACAATTACCCAACACTGATGGCTACTTTCGAGGAAAAATGCCCATGCTAAAGGGAATCACTCAGACGGTTCTTGAACATACAAAAGTTCACGTACTCAAAGGGCCTCCACAGTCACCAGACTCAAACCAAAAGCAATTGGGATTTGGTGGAAGGGGAGATTCCCCATCATGGATTTGCAGCCGACAAATCTGCGGCAACTGGTGAGGCCATCAGTAAATAGGGGACAAAATCTCGGGGAATGTTTCCCAGCACCTTGTTGAATCATGCCACAAAAATTTGAGGCGTTCAAAAGGAAAAAGGGGGGTCCAACCCTTACTAGCGGGGGTACCTAATAAAGGGCCGGGACTTATAAATGGAACCCAACGTATATGGGGTAAAACTACAAATTCAAAAGTTGTTTTCCAAGCAGATTAAACTAAAGGGGCCCTCTTTCTGCCCAAAAAATTATGAACAAATAACTAGTAAAGATCTAATCTCATTTTAGGTGTAATTTATGCAAAATTTAAAACATTCTAAAGAGTTTACAAATTTTCTAATACCATAGAATATCTCTATGAACTTTTTTGACTGTCTTTTACAGACTAAACTTGAAAAAGTAGGTTGTGGGACAGTGTATATCGGACGGCCGGACAGTATGTAGGTAAAATCTGCACTTTATTGTATTTCCATAGTAAAAAGAATCCATCTAAGGCATGGTTGAAGGTAGAGCAAAACGAAACACCTCGTAGTAAGTCTAACGCGTTTTGGGCATGATACGCCCTTAGTCGTAGCAAATAACATATGTAACAACTGCTTATTTATATTCTAAAATCCATAAAATCATTTAACTCACTTGTTAGCGTATTCCCAGCGTTCAGTTCATACTTGCCATGCAAAACCGGAAATGACGTATCGCTACGAAAACCGGAAAAGAACCGGAAAAGAACAAAATCACATGTAAAAAACAAGCGCATGCGCAGAGACCCGCGATGAACCCAAATCTGGCACTGGCAAATACCGGAGTGTGCGCTGTATGAAAAATCGCTACAAGTGTTTTGAGCGGTACGCCAGGAAATGGATTTTATGGATTTTAGAATATAAATAAGCAGTTGTTACATATGATATTTGCTACGACTAAGGGCGTATTATGCCCGAAACGCGTTAGACTTACTACGAGGTGTTTCATTTTGCTCTACCTTCAACCATGCCTTAGATGGATGAAATACAATAAAGTGCTGATTTTAACTACATACTGTCCGGCCGTCCGATATACGCTGTCCCACAACCTACTTTTTCAAGTTTATGTGGGCCATGCGGCTGGAGCAGGGGACGTGCGGCTTCTATTGGACACAGGCCGTCCTGCATAGAAGGTGAGCTGACTTTTTGCCTACTTGTACAGTCTTTTACAGACTAACATGAAAACTAAGGTTCACTAGACAGAGGATGTAGTTGTCTATCTTATACAGTGTATTAGAAGTCACCAGACCGTGACTTCTACATTTAGGAAATGAGCCTTGTGCTCTTCCGTCAGAAATCATTTTTTATATGTAATCACATTTCAAATGTATATGCAAAGAGTGTGACTTTCTATAAAAATAAATCTCACATTCTGAATCACATTACCTACAAAAGAACATGCAAATCCAGAGAGGAATTTGAGCAGCCAGGTGGTAAGGGGTTAAGCCGTTATTTATGCAGAAGGGACAGGTTAGATACCTTTCAATGGGGGCTGGTGATTGGTCTCCTGGTCGTTAGGAGGAAGGATTGTTGGAGGGGTTCGTAGCGGTGTAACAGTACCTCCAACTCATTTCAGCACCAAATATCTGACCAGGAATGGTTTTTGGAGGAGCAGTTCCAAATGGGAGGGGTTGAGGTGGTGGTAAATTAGATTAATATTATGTAAAAAAACCCAACCTTTCTACTAGCTCTTCCTATGCTTTTAATATGGCTGATCTTGCCACTGCTACAAATGAGCTGAATGCTTCTTACATAATGCTAATCTAATGCACTGTATTTTTGGAGACTCATGTATATGAAACAGATCCTCTGAGCTGCAGCGCATTACTTTACTATAATGTGAAAAGACCTCAGTTCCTCTGTACCAGCAGCATGATTAGCAGAGGAGCTGAGGGCTTCTTACATCGTTCTAAACTAATGCACTGCAGCTCAGGGGGCTCTGTTTCATATACAGAAGCCCCCAAGGTACAGTGCATTAGATTATCATAATTTAAGAAGCACTCAGCATCTCTGTGCAAGGTTGAGCTGCAGAAATAGTCATCATTATTTTTCTCCATCCCCAGAAGCTGATGACAAGATGACTGCAGACTAATAAGTTGTCTGTGTGTCTACACAGCACAGAAAAAATACTGGTCGGCTTTTGTCCATGGTTTGTGGATTCAAGCCGTCCACCTTCAAACTCACATGTTCATGTTCTGCCCAAAAAACGGGCGGAAGAATGAACATGTTCTAAGTTTTTCGGACAACCGGTGGTGTAAAAAACCGTCTGTCGGAAAATCCGTGCAGTGGGGACTGCTGCATGGATTTTCTATTTAAATCAGTGTAAAAGGCTGACAGTCGGTTTACAGATGGTTCTCAAATCCAAAAACCGTCTGTAAAACCGACTGAAAGCCCTTGCCGTGGGGACAAACCCTAAAAGTTATAATAAGTTGAGCCTTTCCACTATGAAAATACCCTACAGAGTTGGCAACTAATACATGTACACTACTAACAAAAAGTTAGGGACATTTGGCTTTTGGTTGACATTTCAGAATGAAAATGAATGAACTAAATGAGGCCATCTCTTACCTTCAGAACACACACATGTCCAACTGTTTGATGTTTCAGTACTTTTTGCACAACTTTCTGATCTCTAACAATGGTCTTAATTGCAAAATTCACAAAAAGGTGTTTGATCCCTGATTCGCCCAAAAAATTTAAGGGGATCAAATTGAACTATGATTTAAACAGTCATGCTCATCATACTGTTCACTTTTTCACACCATTAAAATCATTAAATCAAGACAATACCTTACAATTGATCAACAGTACCTCGCCATTGTGAGGTTTCAAACAGGATGTTCTCAGCCAGAAGTGACTACTGAGCTTAGAGTTTAACAGAGTGTCATCATCAGGATGCAGAGATTGGAAGATTCACAGAAAGGCAAATAAGTGGACGTCCTTTGGCTACATCACACACTGATGACTGCTTCATTGTAAACAATGCTCTGTGGATCTGGGTGATGAGGAGGTTTGAGGCAACCGAGTGTCACGTCAGATCATTCATAACTATTTACATCAGTATGATCTGCGTGCTAGATGACCTGTCAACACCACCAGGTACAGGCATCATAATCTTACATGAGCCAGCGAGCATCTACGCTGGACTTGTGACCAGTGGTCCTCAGTGCAGTTCAGTGATGAAAGTTGATTCACTTTGGGCAGAAATGATGGACACCAATGATGCTTGAGACTTCAAGGAGAGCGCCATGCATCAGCTAAGTCAGGTACTTGTCAGGTACCCTTTCTGGTCTTTTAGCACACAGATGTAAACGGTTACGAATGGTCTGACGTGACACTTGGTTGCCTCTCTCCTCCCTTAAACATGCTTGGAGTTGTGTGGCATTCATCATCTAGTTCTGTGGGGCATTATTTACAGTGAAGCAGTCATCAGTGTGTGATGTAGCCAAGGGACATCCACTTTTTTGGCTTTCTATGACTCTTCCAGTCTCTCTGAATCTCTGTTGCAACCTGCGTCTGACACCCTTTGACACTCAGTGACCATTTCCATCTGAGAGCATTCTGCTTGAAGCCTCACAATGTTGAGGTACTGTTGATCAATTGTAAGGCGTTGTCTTGGTCTCAATGTCAGAATGTGAACAGCAGGATGAGGAGGACTGTTTAAATCCCAATTCAAATTGATTTCCTAAATCTATTGGGCAATTCAGGGATCAAACACCTATTGTGAATTTTGCCATTAATTACTTGTTAGAGATCAGTAAGTTGTGCAGAAAGTACTGAAACACTGAACAGATGGACATGTGCATTCTAAAGCTAAGAGATGGTCTCATTTAGTTCATTCAAATTTTTTTTCAAGAAATATTATGTCCATCCTGAAATTTCAGCCAAAAGCCAAATATCCATAACTTTTTGTGAGTAGCATATATGGAGGCAAAATGGCATGATAATTGTTAGACTGATAATTTTGGGTTACGCACAACTTTTTCTTTCAATTATTTTCAATCTTTTTTTATTATTCATTTCAATCTTTTTTTTTTTGCACATTGCTTACAGATAAAATAAGTATCCGTTTTAGTAGATAGTACTTTTATGGATACATATTGTGCTTGCTTTTTAATTAACTTTTATGAAAAGAGGGTGTTTTGAAGTATGTATTTTTGTATCTTTTATATTTTTTGTAAATGTAATTTTTTTAACTTTTAAGTCCCCTGAGGTTATTTGACTACTATGTGGTGTGATTGTTTGTACATTATACTGTAGTACTAATGTAATGCAACATAGTGTACAATTATTATTGCTAAATTTAAAGCATTGTTATATAACATAAGACCAAAATTAAAGGAATAATAATACCAAGTAACTAACAAACTGGTACAGAGGAAGAGAGGAACCTGCCTGCAAGGGCTCACAATCTACACCGGAGCAGAGGGACAGTCATATTTGTATGGTGGTGTAGAGGAAGCAGGATTTTTGTGAATTGTAAGCTATCCTGAAGACATGGGTTTTCATGTCACTTTTGAGAGAAGAGTCTACTGTACTGTTGTGAGTTTCAGGATATGGGGGATGCAAGGTAGGTAATTGTGAGAAGAGCAGAGAAGGAGGGCCTGTGAAAATCTGAAATTGCATGAAGGGAAGTATTGGAAGATTAGGGTAAATTTGTAAGGGAGGACAAGTTATAGAGAATCTTGTATGTCGATGTTAATAGTGTGAATTGAATTAGTTGATAAATGGGTAGCAAGTGAAATAACTGGCAGAGGGGAAGGGCAGATGAGTAATGAGAGGAGAGGTGCATTAGCCAGGTTGAATTGGATGGGGATTAACAGTGTTAAATGGGAGGCTATAGTGAAAGCTGTTGCAGTAAGAACATCGTACTTTGGAGGAAATGATACAGAGGCAGCATACTTGCAGGACTGGAGAGAGTGGGAAGTCATTGACCGTGATCGCTAGCTCTGGTAGGAGAGTTGAGTAGGATGGAGGAAAGATGAGGAACTCCATTTTCTCCATGTTGGGTTTTAGGAAGCTGGAGGAGAAGGAGGAGGATATACATGATAGACATTTAGGGATCCTGGTAACCAGGGAGTTAACATCTAGGCTGGAGATGTATTGTTGACTGTCAGCATAAAATCAATAATGAAAGTTATGAGATCCTAAGAGTTTACCCAGGACAAAAGAATAGAGTTAAATACCACATTTCCATTACATGCTGTAATAGGTGCAAAAAGATGACAAGTCAGGAGGGCTTTCCTGGGCATCCAACTGCCATGTCAACTTGTCAGCACCCCACAATCACTTCGGGGAGAAATCTGATCCCAGGTCTCTTCTATATGTTCCCAATGTTGGTGCATACTGGTCAACTCTCTTGGGTACAAATACAGCTTTTTCTTTACCTCTACTCACAATTGTTCGATTGGGTTAATCTCTGATGACTGTGTGGGCCAATCCAGCAACTTTATTGTCATTGAACCATTTCTTTGTCAATTTTGAGACATGCTTCAGGTCGTGGTCCTGCTGGAACACTATGTCGTCCTTTTCATACCCATAGTACTCAAATGTACGAAGTAACTCATCTTGTAGGATACTCACATATGGTTCAGCATTGAGACCACCATCGATTCTTCCAGACCTATTTGCAACCAGTCTATTGACTTTCATCACATTGCTTCAAATTACCTGTTTCCAAACTTCTACTTTTTTTGTAAACTCGAACTGTCGCTTCTTGTGATAACATTGAAATCAAGGTTTCTCCACCTTTTTTTGGGCCACCATTTTAGACTTGTGTAATATGTATCACTTGGTGCTTGCATGGAAGTCTGTGATCTCACTTTTATGAAGCATACAAGCCACCTCCACTGCCATGTTTGTTTTGCCAAAACTGATAGACCTTGTGATGAACAAACCTGTTGACTCCAATATTTTGCCTGGATGTCCACCTCTTGTATATGGAATAAACAGACTTCATTTCATATTCTTCCAGCTCTCATGACACTCCTATAATGCAATTTTGCAATTTTCTTGGCCGGGAGACCACTATCGATGAGCTGGATGATGCTGCTTCTCTTTTCTTGGGAAATCTTCTTCATGGCTGCTCCTTGATTGGAAGCAGTGATATTTGATTTGGGAATCAACCGAATAACACACTGAGCTATTAGAGAATGCGAGAACAGGTTATAATGTGTAGTACACTAAAACAAAAAGATTGTTCCACCACCGGGAGCAGAACAGTAGTAATGCAGTTACATGACAAGAATCTACATAACTAAGCATATGCTAAATAGTTGCAAGTCAAATTTATGTATGAGATAGCCAAGATGATTGTGTATAAAAGGATGAATGTTCAAAGCTGTAGTGGATGGGGAGATATGAACCCTGAAGGACAAAATTTCAAAACATTGTTACCCTTTTGCTTGGCACTGTATGTATGAATATCATACAAGATAGGAGTTTTGTTTTATTTCTACTTTGTGCCTGTTGTTGCTGCATGTTTGCTTTCCCTAAATAAGCATGTGGAAGGACCTGTTTTGCACCTCAGACTGCCTCTGTCTCTATGCCTAATGGACTGCAAAATGGGAGTTTTGCCTAATGGACTGCAAAGTGAGGTGCAAAATGGTTCGTTCCATATGTTTATTTAAGAAAACAAAAAAAATGTGCACCAACAACAGGCACAAAGTAAAAAAAAAACAAAACCCAGCGAATCCGAGCACGTGAGCACTTACTAATACAGTGGTAGTTACCTCACTAATACCTTAGCTAAATGGAGTTTGTGAAGTGGGCACTGGCCTCCTCCAGTGTATAGCCTCTCCAGCCAAATGTAAGGACCAGAGTTGCAGCCACACCTTGTCAGCTTACTTGCTAACTTTAAATAAGCCAGGTAAATCCTAGCATGGAACATGGGGAGTAGTCAACCATCCAACACTACCACTCCCAATGAAAAGCCATCCCAGAATGGCTGGAAGCCAAACTAACGTGTCAATATGTGCTAACTGCCTGATGCAGTTGACAGATATCTATATGGCTTTTTATTTCAGCAAGGGTCCATTGACTTGGTGACATGTGTCTGCGGTTCTCCAGGTACATGCAATGATATATATATGCTGGGATATATATGCCATCACAGACCTTCCCAGCTGCTGCCTTACAATATATATAGACACATATATACAGACACATACCACTTTTTTATTTTAAATGGACAGTTGTATTCTAAAGACAATAAAAAATACTCAGAGGCAACCACTCTAAATTGTTTTAAAATTGTGGCAATTAAATTCATATCCTGTGTAGTGGAAGTCTCTATTTGTATTGGTATAGCTTCACATGGCAGATTTATTGCAGTTCTTCCATTTAGCTAATTGAAGTACGTAGCAATCTGTGCACCTGCTGCAGGAACAACCCCATATAGGTTGTGAAATCTGCCACAGATGAATATATACTTTAAAGGAGCTTTCACACTGCGCAGTTTTGGTGCTGTTTTAACTGCGCTCCAGTTAAACTGCCTTTATTACCAGCAAGCTTCTTTCAGTTGTCTAAATTGTTTGGAAGAGTGTTTCAAGTAAGTAATAAATTACTGTGTTTGAAGTCTTGTGGATTACAAACACACTAATTGATTCACCACTTTCCACACAGTTTAGTAATAAAGAGAAATCTTGGAGATGGTTGTGTGAGGATCTGACAAGAGGAAAGCACAAAAGAAGGTCAATTGAGGATCAAAGACTGCATGAGGGGACGTATCTGGAGATTAAGACAGAGTTGTATGGAGGTAAGTTCGGGAGAACCTTGAATATCATGCTTAGAAACTTGAATGGAATGTGCTGGGCAATGGACAGCCAGTGAAGGGACCGGCAGAGGGGAGAGGCTGAGGAGGAGAGAGGTGTATCAGCTAGGCAGCAGTTTTAAGGATGGATTGAAGGGAAGAAAGACTGGTGGGTGAAAGGCCTCAGAGAAGGATGTTGCAGTAATTTAGATGGGAAATGATGAGAGTGGATTCAATAAATACTTTTAAGTTGGATGGTAAAGGAGGTGGTCAGAGCTAACTGTTTGACAGACAAGGCAGAGTCAAAGAATATCCCAAGGCCACGGACTTGTGGAACTAGGGAAAGTATGGAACCATTGACCATGGTAAATAGATCTGATGTATAGGCTGAGTGGGATGGGGAAATATAATGAACACTGTTTTCTCCATATTGAGTTTGAGAAAGTGGGAAGAGAAGGAGGAGAATAAAGGTAATAGACATTCTAGGATCTTGGAAAGCAGCAAGTTAATAACGGGACAAGAGATGTGAATTTAAGTGTAGTTAGCATACAAGTGGCACTGAAAGCCATGTGATGTTGTGAGTTCACCAAGACCAAGAGTATAGAGAGAAGATTAGAGGCCCCAAGGGACACCAACAGAAAGAGAGTGGGAGATGCTGTATATCTAGTTGGTGAAGTATGATAAGATTCAGGGAAGAACCAAGTCCATGACACCAAACAAAGAGAGAATTTGTAAGAGTAGGGAGTGATCAACTGTGTTGAAGAAAGAGGACAGATCTAGAAGGAGGCGCACAGAGTAGTGGCATAAGGCTTTTGTTGTTAAGTCATTGAAACTTTAGTTAGGGAAGTCTGCATCCAGTCCTTAAGGTTTCCAGTCATTTTATTTCTAAGTAGATAAGGACTTAACACCTGACACCTTGGAGAATATGGAAGAGGCAAGCCCAGTGGTGTTTATAAAAATTGTCTAGTGGACTCAATCCAGGGATTCTCTTTGCAAACACCACCTTGCTGTCACGTCCGTGCCATCGGGCCCTGGTCGCCGGCCACGGCTGCGGCGATTATAACTGTGGCCTTGCATCCTTTGTGTGAACACTTCTCTGTAGTCCTGAGTCTTGATTGATTTCTGGTCGACGCCTTGGCCAGAAATCCTCCAGCACTCATAGGGGTTAATCGACTCTCTGGATTGACAGGTTCTGCCGCCTATCCCAGATCCTCTGCTTCCGCCCTTTCCCTATATATAGCCACTGCTTCCTCTTCTCAGTGCCTGCTAAAATACTTGCCTTTATAGTTAGCCTGTCCTATTTTTGTTCTCTGTGCTATTGATCTCTGCTTTGTTTCTCCCTTTGCCTCACGACTTTGTACCGCGCTGCCTGCCCTGTTGCTGACTCAGATCGTACGACTACGTCTTTTGTGTTCTTTGTTTGTTTGTCTCTGTCTGTGCACACTGCTCAGTGTAGCATTGAGTCTTCTGGTTGGGGCCGGCCTGTTAAGGAGTCGGGTTCCCCAAAAGGCAGGGACAGAGGCTGGGATCAGTGTCAGGGCCCCACTTGTCCATGTCTTGTGTGCGTCCCTGACCATCCCTAACATTATAGCAGGCCCGTATTCCAAAGAAATTCCACGGCGGTTCAGGGTGAATACCAATCTATCGGTTTCCGACTGCCTGGACGAATTAACAACCCAATTTCAGGGCATGGCGGGTCTTATGTCCCAGATCTCGCTTTGTCTGGACACTATGTCTACCCCGGCCCCTGATCCAGTCGTCAGATCAGTACCCTCACTTGCTCCTGGGCCTTTGGGACAATATTTTCAGCACAAACCTAACATGCGGTTTCCTGACTGCTTCGACGGTAACCCTGATAAATTTCGAACCTTCAGGAAATCTTGCCACCTGTTTTTTCGGTTTTCCCATTTTTCCTCAGAAAGTCGCCATGGCGGTGTCACTCCTCCAGGGGCCACCGCAGGTGTGGACACTAGGCATACCCCCCGAGGCCCCGGAATGGCGATCAGTGGACACATTTTTTCTCGCACTGGGCCAGATTTATGATGACCCTAACCGGGCAGCTTTAGCTGAAACCCATCTCCTGTCCATCCAGCAAGGTCGCCGCTCAGCTGAGGATTATTGCTCCGAATTCCACCAATGGAGTTCAGTAATTGGGTGGCCTGACCAACCCCTCAAAACCCTCTTTAGACAGGGGCTGTCCGAGGCAGTGAAGGATGCTATTGTCAGCCATCCTATTCCAGAGACTTTAGAGGACTTTATGACTTTGGCTATATCTATTGACCGGAGGTTGAGGGAGAGACACAGGGAAAAGATTGGGGGTCCACTGGGCAGTTCAGGGATGACTCTCCTGTCCAACCTTTCTCTGCTGGTTCTGCTACTTCTCCTCCACTACCTTCGCCACTTCCCGCTTGGGGTTCAGGAGAGGGACCTATGGTATTGGGCTCCATGTCGGCAGCTATCACAAGGAAACATCGGGTGGAAAATGCGTTGTGTCTCTACTGTGGAGAGTCCGGTCATGTCCTGAGGAGCTGCCCCACCAGGCCCAAGTCCCCGTGGGAAAGCAACAAACGCCTGAAGAACGTCAGGAAGGATAACTCAGGCGTACAGGTACCCCCTAACTTGGATAACAAGCTTTCTTTGCCTGTAACCCTAATCTTTGGTGTCAAGAGTTTTGCTTGCCATGCCTTGATCGATTCGGGGGCTGCCGTTAATTTTATTAGCATGGTGGTGGCCAAAGCCTTAGGGTTAGAACTAACTCCGCTATGTTCTCCCTTTTTGGTTTCAGGCACAGATTCTACCCCCCTAACGGAGGGAAGGATAAAATACCGAACTGCCGAAATAACCCTGAACGTTGGATGTTTGCATTTTGAACAACTGTCTTTCTTTGTCATGGAGGGACTTACCATGGACATTATTCGAGGGTTACCCTGGCTACGCCTCCATAATCCGGTGTTTGACTGGAGGACTGCTGAGTTGATAAAATGGGGGAACTCATGTGGTGATCATTTGAAAACTGTACAGTCTTTGGTATGCTTGATAAATGATAACCATTCCATACCCGGTTTTGCCTCTGATTTCAAAGACGTCTTTGATGAGACCGTTGTGGACACTCTTCCACCGCATCGACCTTATAACTGTGCTATAGATCTCGTTCCGGGGGCAAAGTTGCCTAGGGGTCGTATTTTTAACTTATCTACCCCGGAACGAGAATCTATGTGTCAATATATTAAGGAGAACCTGGAAAAGGGTCACATACGACCGTCTATCTCGCCGGTAGGAGCTGGGTTTTTCTTTGTCGAGAAAAAAAATGGAGGCCTCCGTCCTTGTATTGACTATAGGGAGCTCTAAAAGATAACAATAAAAGACCAGCATCCACTTCCCCTGATCCCGGATCTTTTTAATCAGGTTGTGGGTGCTAAATGGTTTTCCAAAGTCGACCTTCGGGGGGCATACACCTTGATTCGAATCAGAGAAGGGGACGAATGGAAGACGGCCTTTAAGACCCCTGAGGGGCATTTTGAATACTTAGTTATGCCTTTCGGTCTTTGTAATGCACCTGCCGTCTTCCAACGATTTGTTAATGACATTTTCAGGGACCTTCTAGGTCGTTTTGTAATTGTGTACCTAGATGTCATCCTCATATTTTCCCTGAATTACGATACCCATTGAGATCATGTCAGGGAGGTCCTCTCCAGGTTACGTCAGAATCAACTATGCGCCAAATTGTCTAAATGTTCGGAGTCCAGGAGATAGGGTTCCTGGGGTACATACTGAGTCCCAGTTCTATAAGTATGGATTCACAAAAGGTTTCTACCATCAATGAGTGGGTACGGCTTAGCACCTTAAAAGAGATCCAAAGTTTTTTAGGTTTTGCTAACTATTATCACAAATTTATTAAGAATTTTTCCCTGATTGTTAAACCCCTTACTGACCTTACTAAGAAAGGGAGTGACCCCACCGCTTGGGCACCAGAGGCCGAGCAAGCATTTGTTACTTTGAAAAAATGTTTTTCGTCCACACCTGTCTTGGTCCACCCGGACCCAGAACAACCCTTTGTTGTAGAGGTAGATGCATCCGAAACAGGTGTAGGAGCCATCCTGTCTCAGGGAACTGAACCTTATACCGAGCTCAGATCCATCGCCTTCTTCTCCAGGAAATTCTCTACCGCTGAGATTAACTATGATATTGGTAACAGGGAATTGCTAGCCATTAAATGGGCTTTCGAAGAGTGGAGACACCTTTTGGAGGGGGCTAGACATAGAGTAACTGTTCTTACTGATCATAAAAATCTGTTATATCTTGACAATGCTAAGCGATTGAACCCCCGTCAAGCGCGATGGGCCTTGTTCTTTACTAGATTCAACTTTGTAGTAACCTACCGTCCAGGGGCTAAGAATGTTAAGGCCGACGCCTTATAATGAAGTTTTGGTATGAGTGACATCTCAGAGGAGGAATCAGAAAATATCCTTGCTCCGGGAGTAGTCGTGGCTACCCTTACTACAGACTTAGTTTCTGCTATTGCGAACTCACAAGCATCGGTCCCACCCAGACTACCCCCCGGTAAACTTTTTGTTCCATGTCACCTTCATTTGAAAATTCTGGAGGAGGTTCACTCCTCAGTTCTGTCTGGGCATCCTGGCATCGCGGACACCGGATACCTTTTATCCCGTACCTATTGGTGGCCTACATGACAGCGTTATGTTAAAGAGTTTGTTACTGCTTGTGAGACTTGTGCCAGGGCAAAGGTACCCCAACGCCTCCCCAAGTGATTATTGCACCCCCTCCCATTGCCCAATAGGCTCACATCTCTATGGATTTCATCACCGATCTTCCCCTCTCCAAGGGTAGGTCGGTGATTTGGGTGGTGGTGGACTGATTCTCTAAAATGTGTCATCTCATTGCTTTGAAGAAATTGCCTTCAGCCAAACTCCTCGCCGATTTATTTGTTCGTCATATACTGAGACTCCATGGTATCCCCTCCAATATTGTATCTGACAGAGGGGTACAGTTTGTGTCGAGGTTCTGGAGGGCATTCTGTGGTAAATTGGGAATCTCTCTGTCCTTCTCATCTGCCTTCTATCCTGAGACTAATGGGCAAACTGAGAGACTTAACCAGTCGCTAGAACAATACCGCAGATGCTAAGTTTCGGAATGCCAGGAGAGGTGGAATGAATTTTTGCCCATGGCGGAGTTCGCCCTTAACAATGATGAGAATTCCTCGACCAAACTCTCCCCCTTTTACTGTAATTATGGGTTTCACCCCAGGTATTCCGCCGCTACAGGTTGCGAATCTAAATTTCCCAGTGTCAAATCCGCTGTTAAGTGACTGTGCACAGTCTGGGCTAGGAGTCGTGAGACTCTAGAAAAAGCCCAAGCTCAGCAAATCAATTACACTAATAAAAAACTCCGACCCGGACCCAAATATGTAGTCAGCGACAAGGTGTGGCTCTCGAATAAAAATCTCCATCTTCGGGTGCCATCTACAAAGTTCGCTCCCCGGTTTATCGGTCCGTTCATTATCACTGAAATTATTAACCCGGTATCTTTCCGAGTTCACTCCGTATCCATCCGGTATTCCACAAATCTCTCCTGAAAAAGTACATTCCTGCTGTGGTCGGTCGCCCTCCTCCTCATCCTGTGATCATACAAGGGGAATTAGAATATGAAATAGAGCGTATTATTGACTCTCGCAGGGTTCAGAACGCCCTCCAATACCTGGTGCACTGGAAGGGGTACAGCCCAGAGGAACGGGTGTGGGTGGCATTTAGAGACTTGTATGCCCCCGGGCTGGTGACAAAATTTCACCAAGCCAAGCCATTCAAGCCAGGGGGATCTAAGGAGGGTCCAGTGGCCCCTCATAGAAGGGGGGGTACTGTCACGTCCGTGTCATCGGGCCCTGTTCACCGGCCACGGCCACGGCGATTGTAACTGTGGCTTTGCCTCCTTTGTGTGAACACTTCCCTGTAGTCCTGAGTCTTCATTGATTTCTGGTCGATGCCTTGGCCAGAAATCCTCCAGCACTCATAGGGATTAATCCGCTCTCTGGATTGACAGGTTGTGCCGCCTATCCCAGCTCCTCTGCTTCCGCCCTTTCCCTATATCTAGCCACTGCTTCCTCTTCTCAGTGCCTGCTATACTGCTTGCTTTTATAGTTAGCCTGTCCTATTGTTCTCTGTGCTATTGATCTCTGCTTTGTTTCTGGTTTCTCCCTTTGCCTCACGACTTTGTACCGCGCTGCTCGCCCTGTTGCTGACTCCGACTCTTTCCGACTACGTTTTTGTGTTCTTTTTTTGTTTGTCTTTGTCTGTGCACATGTCAGTGTACCCTTGGCTTTGGTTGGGGCGGGATGTTATGGAGTAGGTTCCCCAAAAAGGCAGGGACGAGGCTGGGTCATACAGGGCCCCATTGCCCGGTCTTTTTTAGCCCTGACCATCCCTAACACTTGCTCTCTAATTCTACAGATGGTTAAGTCCAAATTAGTGAAATTAAAACGTCAAGTGCAAACTGTTAAACTGCAGTGTTAAAGGATTTGTATCAGATTATAAAAGGATTTGTGTTTTTCCAGAAAAAAGCCATTTTATTTTCTGGGGCGTGGTATTGAGATCAGCTAATTACTAACAAGAATAATATTTCTGGAAAAAAATAGACCAATTGTTCTATTCCTATACAACCCATTGAAATAATAACATTCTAGGCTGAAAGAGATGGCTGATAATAAACCCATGTAGGCATTTGGATTGTTGAACATGGCATAAACTGATAATAAATGAGCTATGTAGTAAAAACCCCTTGCTGGGGAAAAGTTCTCATGAAATTAGAGTGTTTCTTTATAAATGTGTTGAGAGTAGTTTTACAGAAACCTTTAGGCTGGGTTAAAAAAATAGCATGCATCAGATCAAAAGAAGTGACCCAAAGCAACCCTTCAAAAGAGCCCAGTTTTTAATCCATTTGCTTGTTAATGGCTACACGTTACTGCATTTAAAAGTTAAAAACATGTGGCTATTAACAAGCAAATAGCACAGACATTAAATGCATTGTTGAAAACTTGATACTGCAGGTTAAACATAGATTTATTGTGTGCAGTGGTAGTAGCCCATATATTGAAAAATGACCATGTTGCTGAATATACCTTGTGAAAAAAGGTAACTTGTCAGCTCTTATGGCCCCCCTGTTAAGGGTGTGTCCCTTATGCTGCAAAGTAACGACTTTTAGACAACTTTAGTTCACATCTGTTTCTGCGGCGGGTACGGGACATTTGGGGTTTGTTTTTTTTTTGTTTTCTACCGGGCCAAAGGCATTACTAAAAGGTGCAGGGGGGTGCAGATACCAACATTATAAATGGAACATGGTAAATAGGGCATGGCTGGCATGGCATTTTGGTACCCAGGGCTAGGAGGGGGAAATCCAACCGCCTCTCACCCCCAAAAGAAAAATTCAAATGCGTAGCCTTGACCTAAGACATATTGAATGTGGCTGTGTCCTTTCCAGCTAGGTATAATTAGGTAAAAAAAAAAAACAAAAAAAAAAACAGAATTGTGCTATCTTTAAATGGCGGTGGGGTATAAAGGACATGTTATCACTATTCTGCCGGTCGGAAAATAAAATCATAAAAAACAATTTTTTTTATTTGCTTTGCATTGTTATTTTAACTTTTTAATTTTTTTTTTCTGTGGAACTGTGTGAAGGCTTCCTTTGGGTGGACTTAAGTGTGTTTTTCATTGACACCATTTTAGAATACCTGAACATTTTAAATAATTTTTTACTTCAATTTTTGGGGAGGCAAAATGACCAAAAAAACAAATCAGTTTTAGAACATTTTTTTTACAGCATTCACCATGCAGGATAAATAAGATTATATATTAATAGATTGGATTTATGATTAGACTGGTCCCATAAATGTTTGATTGGTGATAAATCTGGTGCCCAGACAGTCCAAGGATATGTTAAATTCTGGTGGAGACATTCTTGTAAAACCCCTTCTGTGTGTGGCTGAGCAATATCCTGCTGAAAAATATCAGTTACAGCCGAGCTCGGTGTCACATGATGACTTACACATATTGCTGAGCTGTTGGTGTCCCTCGCATCATAACTAAGCATTACCGGCAGTCATATGCAATAGGTCCCCAGATCATCATAACAGCAGTGGGGGTGGTATGTCACTCCACTGGGTAAAGACATGGGTGTGAAATGAAGATGGCATAAGAAAATTGTGGGCTGCTCTGTGCGTGTCGTCACGTAAACCACTGCTCCCAACATCTCCTAAAAGTTTAATTAGAGCATTTGCCAAAATGACCATCCAGCTTCTCTCAGTCAAAAGATGCACTCTGTTTCAAAGTTTGTCAACTGACTAAAATGTCTGCAGGTGCATTGTAGAAACATGTGTAACAGTTAATGATCTTTCAGCCACTAGATCAAAGTAGCCTGAGAGAGCATTTTTCCATGACAGTGGGGGAAGCACTTATAACCCCTAGTGGCAAGGCTTAATTGTTTAATTTGACCAAACTATTATTATTATTTATTTTAAAGCACCATTATTTCCAGGGCACCGCACATTTGAGGGGGTCAAATACTTAACATATGTCCAAACAAAGTAGAATGGCAAAGCTAAATGCCAAAGCTAAAATATAAATATAAATATATATATATATATAATATATATATATATATATATATATATATATATATATATATATATATTTATATATTATATAATATGTTTACCTACCTACATGTACTGGGGAAATATGCCTGCGTTCAACTGATATTTATAAGGTATTACACTGTCATATGTAAGTGAGCGCTTTTGAAAAAGCAAATTTGTCAGTGCTGATTTTCATTGTACGGTGACTGCTGAAGTGATGGACTGGATCTCTGTGGAATACATATAAAATTATTGATAGGAACATAATATTTTTCTCTGTAAAAATACATACCGCAGTTCACAATGTGGCAAGAAAAATGCTGTGTGAACGCAGTCCTACTGAGCAAAACTTAACACAAAGGGCTCAGGCCCCGGATGTTTTAGGACCCTAGCAACACCCTTGGTGTTACCAGCAAGGCATACCCACGTCATCACACCTCCTCCTTCATGCTTCATGTTAGGAACCACCCATGCAGAATCTGCTACATTTTTTCATCCCACATAGACATGGCATTGGAACCAAATATCTAAAATTTTCAACATCCATTCCTAGTGTTTTTGGTTAAAGCAATTCTCCTCTTCTTGTTCCTCAATAGTGGCTTGTTTGCAGCAATTTGACCCTAAAGACCTGACTCATACAATCTCCCCTGAATACTTGATATTGAAATGTGTCTGGTGCTCAATTTCTGTGGGCTGTTAATTTGACTTTTCTAAGCTGGTAACTGTAATGAACTTAACCCCTGCATCAGAGGTAACTCTTGGTCTTCGTTTCCTGGGAAAAGCGCCATGAGAGCCAGTTTCCTCATTTTGTTAAATGGCTTTTAGAACTGCACTTGAAGATACCTTCAAAGTTCTTGAAATTTTGGTGATTGACTGACTTTTTCTTAAAGGGGTTTTCTCACTATGCTGTTTCACTGAGTCACAGGCAGCTTCAGGCTCACTTTTTCTCGTCAAGCTGTGGGTGGGTCTATAGCAGTGATTAGCATATCAGCTCTGCTATTCCCAGCTGAGCTGCTACAGAGACATAAGTGCAGGAGATTTAATCTTCAGTAAACAAAACTACAAGTGCTCAGAGGAGTGAACACAATTGCTTATTTCTAAACAAAAGCTAATCTTGTTAGGGATAAAGACTCTTCTCCTGAGTGAGCTCTGTCCATGGTGACATAACTCCCTGTTCTCTGTCTAATCAGGAAGGAAGATATTGACTGGTGACCATAGAAACCTATGTGCACTCAAAGCAGATAAAATCTCTCTGACCAAGGTAAAATCTCTCTTACCAAGATAAAATCAGAAGATACAAACTTATTTAAATATATAGGATCAGCGCCAAATAAAATTAAGCAGCAGGGTATATAGGGTTAGCTCTGCTCAACCCTAATAAATACAACCACAGATCAAACAATAATAAGTATTTACCACCGTACTAAATAAGACACACATTTCCCACAGTAAAAAGTAAGTAAATAAAACAACCTGGAGTTGTTTTATTTACTTATTTTTACGTGCGAAAGGGTGTGTCTTTTTTAAATGTGGTGTATAAAACTTATATTGTAAAATCAGAAGACCAATGTATTAAGAAAAAGTCTTCAATTATTTGTAGTTAGAAAACCACTTTAACCCCTTAAGGACCAGGCGTTTTTTTTTTGGTGACACTTCGTTTTTCCCTCCTCCCCTTTCCCTGAAAGCCAATAAACTTTTTTTATTTTTCCCACCTACATAGACACATGAGGGCTTTTATTTTGCGGGACAAAAATGTACTTTCTAATGGTGTTATTCACTATATTTATAAAATTAATACGGGGAAAAAACCGCAAAAAAATTCCAAGGGGACAAATTGTAAAAAAAAATATTTTCGCCCATGTTTGCGGGGTTTTGCTTTTACGGCGTTCGATCTTCGGTAAATATAATGTGTTTTTCTGTATTCTTCAAATTGTTTACGCATTCGGCAATACCCAAACATGTAGGGTTTCCGGGTTTTTTTTTGGTACCGAAAAAAAAATTCCAAACATTTTCCCATTTTTGAAATTTGCACCCGGCGCATTTTGTGCGACCAATAACTTTTTTTTGTACTAACACCTATGGACGTCAGTGAGGGGGCATTTTTTGTGGGCTGAAGTGTACTTTTTATCAACTAGCAGTTTGGAAATGCATGCGACTTTTTTGATTATTTTTATTTCCATTTTTGAGTTGACGTAAAATGACCAAAAAACGCAAATTTTGGCGTTTGGAATTTTTTTTCTCTACGTTGTTCAGCGTACGGGATAAATTTTGTTACTTTTTAAAAGATTCGGACCCTTTTTTAGACGCGGCGATACCAAATATGTGTAACTTTTTTATTATTTTAAAAGATTTTATTTGTAAAATGGGGGAAAGGGGGGTGATTTTGAACTTTAATACTTTTTTTTTTTTTTTTTTTTACTGTAACTTGAGGCCACCTGTGGTACTTAACCACTAGGTGGGGCGATTGTTAATACAACCTAAATGCATTGCATAGGCAATGCATTAGGGTGTACAGAGATGCCGTTTTCCCCAAATTCCTGTCTGCGGACGGAAGTGGGGCAAACCGCCAGGGGAAGTACGGGAGCCTTCACCCAAAGCTTCCCACCACCATGCCCGGTCGTCGACGGCGCAGCATAGCTGCGCTTATGCCGATTACCGCACCGATCAGTGCGCGCACCGTTCGGCGTTAAATTTAGAACGCCGTGGCCATCTTTGCCACGGCACCGATGGTAAAAAAAGCTCCAGCGGGCGGAGCCACCCGCCGGCGCTTGTTTACTGCCGGGTGTTAGTGGCAAATCGCCGCTAACACCCGGCGGCTGTGCGAGGGGGTCGCGGAGCGATCCCCCTGCAAAGCCCCTTAGCGGCCCTGGGACGTACTGATACGCCCAAGGACGTTAAGGGGTTAATGTAAAGATTGACTGTTGTTCTCTACCTAGTTAAGTGGTTCTGCCAGGGCCAAACAATGTAAGGAACTGTATACTAATCCTACTTCTGCACAAAACAACTGATTATCTCATACACATTATGAAGGCAAGAAAGTCCACAAATTAAATCTCAACAAGCATACCTGTTAATTGAAAACCATTTTCAAGTGACTACCTCTTGAAGCTGATTGAGAGAATGCCAAGAGTGTGCACAGCTGTCATTAAAGCAAACTTGGACTATATAAAACATATTCTGCTTTGTTCCACACTGTTTTTCCTTCTACTTATTTCCCTATTTGTGTTCCTAGTTCTCATGTCAGGTATTAAGGTAATGTGCAGTTTTTTATCATCTAATTGTTCCCCTAGTAGTGGGATATGTGAGCTGCTTCTCAGTAATTAACTGCACCTGTTAATTTTTCACAGGTAGCATATGGGCCAGAGTTGCCTGCTACTGGGTTCAGTCTAGTCCAGCTTTTGAGCTATGAATATGGCCCAAAATTGTAGTGTTTTTTTAATAAAGTAATGTCTCATTTTTGTATGTGTTTTTTCTATAAATGGTTAGTGTAGGTACTCGCAAGACATGAGGACCATTGCGGTTGGTTGTGAGCTTGCGTACCGGGGTCCCTGTACCAACTAATACCTCATATTTAACATTTTTCCAGTATGTCATATTTTTTATCTGCCCAAGAATGCTGGGGAGCGGAGGGTGTCTGTGTTTTGTGTTGGACACCTAGAAAGTGCTGGGCAGCCCACCTAATCTAATAGTATGGGTGTCACTAATAGGTTGTAAGTCAGCATGGTGTACCACATGTATCTGTATTTATGGCACCCTTCTGTGTCGCCTTATTTATATACAATTGTAGTACCAGCAACCACCACCCTCATGTATTTAGGGTATGTGAGTGGTTGTTTTAATGGTATTTTTGCATTTGTGCAATCTCCCCCTGCATTATACTGTGGCTTTTCTACATGCTGGTGTGAACAGGTATTAAGTTAATGTGCAGTTTTTTATCATCTAATTGTTCCCCTAGCAACGGGGTGTGTGAGCTGCTGCTCAGCAATTAACTGCACCTGTTAATTTTTCCCAGGTAGCATATAGGCTAGAACTGCC
Source organism: Phyllomedusa bahiana (assembly GCA_025379985.1). Taxonomy (NCBI): domain Eukaryota; kingdom Metazoa; phylum Chordata; class Amphibia; order Anura; family Hylidae; genus Phyllomedusa; species Phyllomedusa bahiana. Next base: position 1,413 of record JAODAL010047798.1, on the reverse strand, counting down.
TGCTGCTGGGCTCAGTCTAGTCCAGCCATTGAGCTGTGAATATGGTCAAAAAAATGGTTGTGTTTTTTTAGTTCTCATGCCACCAATATGAATCTATAATGTAGCAAATAATTTACAAAAAGGAAAGAACATTCCTACTTTTCCTCATTTAGCCTCTAGACATACATAGAGAGCAACCACCTTGAAAAGGGTCCCAAATCCTGTACCCTTTGGCAACTTATCCTATTAATGTCCATAGGGCTGCATACTTTCCCATAGTTTGCCTAATTATGAGCATTAGAGATGGCCGAATTTCTCAAAAATTCGGTTCGGTCACTTCGCCGAATTTTCCGACAAAATTCGTTTCGGTCCGAATTACTTCGGCACGAATCACGTTAAAAAACAGCTGTTTCCAGGCTGCCCAGAGCCTGCGGGGGTTTTCTGTAAAAACGTTGGGGCCATGCTTAAATATGCAGAGGGGAGTTTGGGTTTTGGGTCTTCAAAAATGTTTTTGTTTTAGTATGACACGCACTTTCGCCGGGGCCCCCTTTTTAAAAATGCATCACTAAAAATTCCCGGGAACTTAAAAAAGGGCAAAACTGCCCCAAAAAAACCCAAGGGGAAATGTAGCCTATAAATTTCGCTAGCAAAAGTTTAAAAAAAAACAACTGAAGCTCAGGGCCCAACTTTTAGTGATAGAGTGTGGGGGTGACGGCGGCAGCCACACACATGGGGTAACAGGGCAAAATTTGACATTCTGGGGGCAAAAAGAAAATTACCACAGATTTGGGCACAATCACACAGTGGGGAGGTCAGGGCACCCAGAAGCAGGGGGGGTTCGGGCAGGGGCCCACAATGACATTCTGGAGGGGGCAAAAAAATTTAGGCCACAGAGGGGGCCAAATGATAAGTTTTGGAGGTCCCCCGGGGGCCCGGGGCAGTAAAGAAGGTTCCAGACATTTGGCACAATACATTAGGGGAGGCGGAAAAACATTTTTAAAGGCCACAGAGGGGCCCAAAAACACCCCATTTGGGGAGGTCCGGCGGCAGCAGTATGGGGTTCAGAAATGGCAAAAATGGCATTCGGAGGTGGAAAAACCCAGTTTTGGTCACAGAGTGGCACAATCACACATTGTGGAGGTCCCCGGGGGCAGCCAGTTTTTAGGCCCGGCAGTGGCACAAGACATTATGGGGGCGGAAAAACGGGTATTAACCAAGAGGGGGCAAAAATCACACAGTTGGGAGGCATGGCGGGCAGCAGAAATTAGGCCCGGCAGGGGCACAAGGGACATTAGGAGGCGGAAAAACCCAGTTTTTAAACCCCAAAAGAGTGGCACAATGAAACCGGGGTGGAGGCCCCGGAAAGCACCCAGTATGGGGTCAACAGGGCAAAATTACATTAGGAGGTGGAAAAACAGTAAAAGGGCACAGAGT
>JAODAL010047797.1:0-29568 GCA_025379985.1 Phyllomedusa bahiana | reverse complement strand
GATAATCAAAAGCCCTTCCATCAGGATATGTTAAAAGGGGTGTTCTTTTCAGTACTTTTCCACACATCAGGGCGACAGTCTTTGAGAATGGGCAGAGTGGTGGCTTTCACCTGTTCTCCCTATTTATTTTGGAGTTCCAAATATAGCTGAGCAAGTGGAAAAGCAATGATCGGAACATGGTGTATTTTTCCACCTGGATAAATCTGCATGCACTCTTTGTGCAATATGCATCAAAATAAAGACACACGATTACATTAAATTTTTTATCCCCCCATCAAAATTTAGCGGGAAAAAAATTTATGGGGAAATTTGGAGCAGAAAACATAAAGTAGAGACATGCTTCAAATTCCGCATGAAATCCATGTGCTGAAAAATACATGTGAAGAAAACAATACGGATTCACATTGAAATCAATGGGACATGTAAAGAAGGCAGATTTACAGCAGTATTTTGTGTGAAAAACACTAGCTTTCTGTATGAAATTCTGAGTTCTAATGCACTGTGTGAATTAAACCTTACAGTGATGGTCCTTAAGCGGTTGTGTGTAGTTGATTTTCACACTTAGGGCTTGTCCCCACTGCAAAGGTTTTCAGTCGGTTTTACAAAGGGTGTTCGGATTTGAAAACTGTCTGTAAAGCGACTGTCAACCTTTTACATTGATTTTAGTAGAAAATCCGTGCAGTGAGGACCGCTGCACAGATTTTCCACCGGGCGTTTTTTTGACACGTGGCTTCCTAAAAACTAGAACTTTTTCTTCTTCACCGGGGACTGCTGAATCCGCGACGAGCCTTCCCCCCTAAAAATCTGACGGTTTTTGTTCTTTCCCTGGGAAAACGCACCCCTTAGGCTATGTTCACCGGTTTAAATTTTTAATATTTAACCCCCGTATTTTGGGCGTACTGCGTCAATACGGGCGGTTTAGTCCCAATAATTAGGGTAATCCCAGTTCCATTTCTGAATTGCCTGAAGTAGACCCAAAAATACAGAAAAAATCATTAAAAGTACAGTATATTGAGTTGTGGTAAAATCATCGTCGTGTTAAATGAATTTGGGTTTTACGTTGATTTCAAGCGCCTGAAAGAAGTGACGGATCACTTCTTATACAGGCGTACATTATGCGGCGAGAAATGGTGGTTATATGAGGCAGAAAGCTGCACCGTGTTGAAAGTACGTGCTTGCAAGCCGGTACTTTCAACAATGTTAATGAAAACGTATTGCTGTGCGCCCGTCGTACCCCTCTAAGAAAATCAATTATTACCAATTACAAAAAAGTACATATACCATAAAACTCCCAGTCAGACTCATTACAATATAAAATACAAAGATTTTATTTAATTGGTAATAAAATATGTAAAAAAAAATGTTACACACTGATAGGAAGGGCTACCATGGGATATGCAGTGAGCAGTAGTTCACATGTTATTAAATGGCTACACACATATAAAAGGTCAAATAAAGGCATGATTGCACCTACCAAAGTACTAAGTCAGTCACTTTATTTTGATCATTTACTCTTTAAAATGGGCATTGCTAGGTTATGAAGGAAGTGGCGGGGCTGGGGGGCCCTATTAGTAGTTGATGGGTCCCTGCCCACATATCTTGTTATCCAGGGGGAAAAAGGGGTGTTACTGCCTTTCTTGCCAAGGAGGGAAATTTTTCTGAAATTGGATTTTGGGAAAACTGTTTGAGTGGACAAAAGCACAATTACAAGTAAACAAGGGGGAAACTTAGGACCCTGACCATTGATGTGAGGGTGAATACCGGCTAAGAAGGTCGCCAAGGGCAGGTGGAAACCCATAGTGGATCAATTTTCACCAAAATTAAACCGGTGGCTTCAAGATGTGTGTCTAAAAAAACAGTTTAGTAAAAAACCTACTGCGATGGGGCTCAGAAGCGACAGATTTTTCCCAAAACAGTCATGAGACCAAGAGACACATTACAATTTAAGTAATTTCGGTTTGGGCCATGAGCTTAGGGGGTCAGAGTGGGGCTTAGCAGGTTGTAAAAAGATCAGAGAGACTGGAAGAGTCACAGAAGGGGAAAGAATGGAGTCCTTTTGGGTACATCACACATTGATAAGCTTCATTTTTAACAATGATCTGCGGAACGGATGATGAATGCCACACAAATCCCGACACCCCTTTTTTGGGAGGTGAGGGCAACCAAGTGTAATTCAGACTTTTGGAAACCCCTTTTAAACAGTTTGGGCTGCTGCTAAAATGACTGGCCAAAAGGGACCCTAGTGGTGATCCCCTTTTTGTCTCAGTATATTGGCGGCCCTCATTTCTGTCAGAGTGAATCGACTTCAATTTTACAGCCTGAGAACAATGGTTTCTTGGGGTTTGGGAAAAAAGATGTGTCCTTGACCCTTAACACAATGATGCCTGTGCCTGGTGATGTAGTTGGTATCTAGTACACAGACCACGCTGATGTAATGGCTACAAATGGGTTGACGTGATATTTGGTTCCCTCCACCTCTTTAAATGTGTTGGAGTTGTGTGACATTCATCACCGGTTCCCAGGACATTGTTTACAATAAAAGCGGTCATAAATGTGTGAGGGGCCCAAAGGGACGATCACTTCTTTACCTTTTTGTGACTCTTCCAGTTTCTGATTTGTTGAAAACCTGCAAATGAACTCTGTGCACACAAAGCTGTGGTCATTTCATTGAGAACACCTCTTGAAGCATCACAAAGCGAAGTACTGTTGACAATGTAAGGTGTTGTCTTGGTCTCATGATGTCAAAATGTGAACACATGTGGGAGGACGTTTAAACCCCAAAACTCAAATTGATCCCCAAAAATTTATGGGTGATTCAAGGATCAAAAACACCTGCGTGAAAATTTTTCATTAAGCTTCTTGTTGAAATCAGCAAAAATTTTGCAAAAAGTATGAAAAAATGAAAAAGTTTAAAGTGTGTTTCAAAAAATTAAGAGATGGCCCCATATAGTTTTTTAAAAAAAAATTAAAGACATTTTATGCTGATCCTAAAACCCAACCCAAAGATCACATTCCCTAACTTTTTGTGAGTCTGTAAATGGATTTTTGTCACATAGTATATGTGTACAGTATGGGACAAATTCCCTTTATTTGTGCTGTGGGTTTTCTTTTTCTTTTTAATTAAGGAGACTGTAAAACCTTGTTTTTTTTAACTTCTTGATTGGATTGTTTTTGTTTCTTAAAAAAAGTTTTTATATTATTATTTCTGAGTGTGATGCTCTCATATAAAAAATACGACACGATACCGTGTTTCCCCGATAGAAAGACCCCCCCGATAGTAAGACGTAGCGGGGAGTTTAGGGGGGTCGAAAATGTAAGACGTACCCCAAAAGAAAGACGTGAAAAATGTAGGTTGTCTGCGCTCGGGGCTGCGATGGCCCGAGTGCCGACGGGGGACGTTCGTATATGCGGCTTTCAGGGAGGCATATAGCTGAATACCAATTTACAGGCACAGTGTCGGGCATGCGCTGGCCCCGGGCATGTCTGCGTTTCCTTCACCTTATGGACTCCTCCGGACCCATATAGGTAAAGGGGGATCCCACTGCGGGGACAGAGCGAGCGCCCCGTGCTCCGAGTGGTCTCCGGGGGGATGCAGACTGGGGCTGTCCGGAGCTCCCGGCACAGGCAGCGTGTGTCACCGGGGGTGCGCGGCCTGATGATGTCACCCCCCTTGCCGGCAAGAAGATAAAAACAGAGCCGAGAGCGCGGGAGACGGAGCAGCGGGATCCGGTAAGGATTGTTTGTTTTTTTTTTTGATATTATGCCTACGCCCGCCTATCCTGCCACAGCTGCTATACCCGCCCCCATACCGCCCCAGCCGGCCCTATACCCGCCTACAGCCTGCCCTTTTACCTGCCTATGGGGCCCTATACCCGCCTATAATTGCTTATGCGGGAATTACCCGCCCAATATAGACTAGCCCGAAAGTAAAAACATAGGGGGATTTGGGGGTAAAAAGAAAGTATGACGCTGTCTTACTTTTGGGGGAAAAAGGTAGCTTCCCAATTCCATGATCCTTTTTGTTTTTCAGGTTTTCTGCTGATTGTTTTGGGGTGTAATTACGTTTTCACTGTATTTCTGCATGTGTAATCAATCCTTTTTTATGGACTTTTATATAATGTGTGTAGTCATTGAATTTATCTTGCACACGTACAGTAGCCCTTTCCCGACAGGGGGTGGCCTTATTCTTTTTCATATATTCTGGGGCAGATTTATAAATGTGTCTTACTTTAGACAGTGTAAAGTTAGCTAGAAAGTTTTATAATGCCCCACATTTTCTAGTTTTGTAATCTGCTGTAGGCTAGAACTTCGCTAACTCTGTACCACAAAAAGTTGTCTTATTTCACACCAAAAACGCCGACAAATCTGGTCCCCCTTTAAAAAAAAAAAAAGCCACGCCCCTTTCCCCACGGAGCCACGCCCCTTTTATGAGGTCACACCCCCTCTGTCGGACGAGGCGCAGAAGCGTCTGAAACTGTCTAAAACACATAGTAAATGTGGCGAAAATTTGGGTTTCTGGTGCAAATGGAGCCAAATTCTGGCGAACTGTTTTGATAAATCTGCCCCTCTGTGTGTGTTCTTCCCAGGCTGGGATTCGCAATGTTGAGAATCCCCGCTAGGTAAAGGCCCGTTTCAGGGTAACAATACAACAAGCCAGAGGCATGGTACTCCCACCCCTCACTTCTGATCTGGTGATCACAAAGTATGTCACGGCCCTTTATTCCAACACCCAACATGAACGGGGCATACAGACAGTAAAGGAGTCGTTGGACAAAGAACCTATTTTTGCACCTTCCTTTAAAACCCTTTCCAAATTGAAGCTTATATTTAATTTTGAAAATAATTATTTTAAATATGAACAGGACAATTAATAACACTTGGGAGCCATGGAAGGGGGTGCGCCCCTTTTGCAAACCTCTTCATGGGGTCCTTTGAAATCATTCATTATTTCAAGCCCCTCATGTAATCAAATTAAAATTATTAAAAAAGTTTTTTATCGACGCCCCCTGTTTATTTGGGAAGGGTCAGTAGAGTCTTTTTAATAATTTTGTGGATTTCCCAAAAAAACAATTGGGGAATAAATTTACGCCACCCCAGCCCAAATGAACTAAATTTTTAGATCTACATTTATTTTTAAAAACCCCCAGAAAAAATCAAAAACTTTTTTTAAAGAACTGATTGAATAGTTACCTTTTTTTCGGGGTCTAGTCATCAGGTAAGTGGTCCGCAATATTCCATATGGGCGTATGGAGAATTAGAAAAAACTGCCAGATAATGAGTATAAAATTTACACAGGCAGAAATTTTAACAAAAAAATTCCCATCAAAAAGGGGTACCCGGTAAATCTTTTGAAGGAAGCAAAAACTAAAGCACATTATGTTCAGGAAAAAATATTTGTTTCCCCAAAAAATAAAAATAAAGAAGAAAATTTGAATTTAATCTGAATTTTATCATACGCACAACCCCAAAATATAGGGACAAACAGAGGAAAATAGAAAAACTTTGGGGTATTTTTTACTAAAAACCCCCTTTTAAAGGAAACCCATTCAAAAAACCGAAACGGAATAGGAAGCCAAGTCCTGAAAATTAAAATAGCTCCTTCTCGTCTTAACGCAAAAATTGGTTAATACATTGAAAATACTATTATACTAAAACATCTGGATCTCAGCTTGTAAGATCCTTGAAAAAAGTTGCTCACAATAGAAACGAGCAATTACTTCGTTTACTTTAAAAGGAGAAAAGTTCAAAAATTAAAAAACTCTTTAACAGAGCTGTTATTTTTGATCTACCTGTCACTTTAATGCGGGGGGCAATATGGGGAAAGGGCCAAACAAAATTGTTAGGAGGCGGTTAAACACCGCTACGATATCAAACACAAAAAGGTATGTAAGTTTACCCCGGGCATCAGATTGAATTCCCTGGGGATGATGAGCCTTCCTTCAAAATAAACCATTATAATTTCCCCCCTCCCACCTGACCGCGCGAGACAGCTTGGGCTCCGCGGGTCGTATTGGATGTACAAGTTGAATACTTTGAGACCTCATGGATTTAAAAGAAGTATTTTAAACCTTTTAAAGTAATATAACAAATAATTAAAAAAAAAAAAAAAAAATTTTGCCCCTAGTTATACTCATCCTTAATTATCAGCAAAAATTCCATACAATATAAGGTAATAAATTTTTTAAGATATATATATTTTTTTTAGGAAACCCCCTTTTTCTCCCTCCCCCCCCTTAAAAGGCTTTTTGTATATTTTTATTTTTCCACATACGTTTTTTTATCTCTTTTTAGGGGTTTTTTTATAAAAAGGTGTATTTTTAGGATAGGAATATTTTTACTCATAAATTTCTTGTTTTAGAACTATATATATTTTATATATTATATATATAATATATTATATATTATAAAAATTTTTTATTTTTATAAGTATTTAAAATTGATATAAATTATTTTTTTATATATATTTTTTTAAAATTTTTATATATATAATTTATTTTTTATATTATATATTATTGATGCATTTTTTTTATTGGTTTGATTACATAATACTGATGCTTTTTTTTCTCTTTAAATATACGAATTGAACAACAGGAAATAATTGTTTTTTGGCAGCTATATTTAATCCACCTGTTTATCAAAAATTCGGTAATTCCTAAAAGATTCTCCCTTCAACCTCGTTTTTAAAGCTGTTCATTCAGCGGTTTCAAGGATGATTTTTTACAATTGTCTTCATTAAAACCCCGTTTGAATTTGCCAAAAAGGTATTTAAACCCGATATCAGAGACTGTTAGTGCATCTGAAGAAGTGATGTGAATCGGCGAAACGCGTCATGTACCCTAAAAAAATTTTGAAAAACAAGTATACTTTTTGTCTGAATACTTTGAGGCCCAGTTTAGCAAAAACCCCGCAACTGACAGCAGTAAACCCCGCTTGCGTTATTTTAACAAACTGTCTAAAAAAACATAGAAATGTGGCGAAAAACGGTTTTTGGTGCAAATGGAGCCAAAAACTGGGGCAACTGCTTTGATAAATTGCCCCTTGGGTGTTCAGGCAGGCGAGGGATCTCGTCTTTGAGAATCACAGCTGGTAAAGGACCGTTTCTAGGTAAAAAATAAACAAGCCCGAGGCATGGTACTCCCCCCTCACTTCTGTTTGGTGATCACAAAGTACCGTGCTGTTATTGGTCTGTGCTTAGGTCTCTCAGGGTGAAAAAAAAAGCCTACAAATTTTTACTTGGGCACAGTCAACAAAATCTGGACGCTTTTAGCTGTGTGTTGTTTCTTTACATTGTGGGATGTTTTGTAGTGGGGGGTTTGTAACCTTTATTAATACATATTCAGCTATAAGAATAACAGTATTGGGGGTTGTAAAAATGGTGCTAAGCAAGGGGGTTTTCGAAGGACCAATTCAATCCCCCTTTCATTAAAGGGAAAAGGGTGCTGGGAGGAGAAAGTCCTTTTTTCCCCTTAGGGGGGATTCCTACAGACCCCCACGACCCCTGCCCCGGGCCGGGGAAAGGTCAGCAACAAGGTAGGTTTTTTCTATATCCTGGGGACACTTTCCACGCTAAAAAGAGGGGGATTTTCCCCTTTATACCACTTGAAGCAATTTACTATGGCAATTGCTTAATGCACATTCTTTTGTGGTTTTTAGACATTTTGGGGGCCACATGTATGAAAACTGTTTAGGTTTAAAAACTACTTTGTTCCCCATAGTAACCAATAGGCGCCCCTTTAATTTTTCCAAGCACTATAGAAATAAAAGGGGTGCCTTGTTGGTGCTATGGGCCAACAATGTGGTTTTTAGACCTAGACTTTTTTCTTCGGGCCCTTTTTTCCCCGTGTTTGAAAAAGGGGGTTGGCTTTGGGGAAAAGGGGGTGGGGCTTCACATGCAATGCGTGTGCCAAAAGTTGGCTGATTTGGTAAAAACAAAGTCAGCTGTTGAAAACGTAAATTTACATATGGCTAAACAGTGCTATCTACAACATATAGAAATCTGTGATGTGTTTATACTAATATTTGACAGTTTAGTAAATGTTATTATGTATAGCTTTTAAGGGGTTGTTCACACGAGTTTTGTGATCCGTTTTTTGATCCGTTGTACGGATCCGCAAAACGGATTAAAAAAATTGTCAAGTGTTAAAATTGAGTTCAATGCAAAAACGCACGCGTTCTCACAGGAATGGCGTGCGCTTTTTTAGAGCCCCCCTGCACTGCGCTTTTCGGATCCCCTTTTAAAAATTTACTGTAATTCTTCTTTCGTTCCAAAAGCGCCCCCACACTCGGGCACGTTCGGCGGCGCTTTGCTTCCGAAAGCGGATGCGGGAAAAAAACGCAGTGGGCGGTGGGGCGGGGCATCGGGGTGAGCGGCGGTGGACGGGCATCGGCAGCTAGACGGGGCATCGCGGTGAGCGGCGGTGGAGGGCCTCGGGGGGCTGGGCGGGGCTCGGGGGTGAGCGGCGGCTGGACGGGGCATCAGCGGGGAGCGGCGGGGGGGGGCATCGGCGGTGGACGGGGGATCGGCGGGGGCGGCGGCGGAGGGGCATCGGGAGCTGGACGTGGGGATCGGCGGTGACGGGGGTGTACGGGGGTTTGGGGGTGGCGGCGGCTGGACGGGGGGTCAGTAGCTGGGGCGGGATCGGCGGTGGCGGGGCATCGGCGGTGAGCGGGGCTGGGCGGGGGACGGCGGTGAGCGGCGGCTGGACGGGGCATCGGCGGCTGGACGGGGGCATCGGTGGGAGCGGCGGCTGGACGGGGCATCAGCGGCTGGACGGGGCATCGGTGGTGAGCGGCGGCTGGACGTGGCATCGGCGGTGAGCGGCGCCTGGACGGGGCATCGGCGCTGGACAGGGCATCGGCGGTGAGCGGTGGCTGGACGGGACATCGGCAGCTAGACGGGGCATCGGCAGGTGAGCGGCGGCTGGACGGGACACATCGGCAGCTAGACGGGCATCGGCGGTGAGCGGCGGCTGGACGGAGCATCGGCGGCTGGACGGGGCATCGGTGGTGAGCGGCGGCTGGACGGGGCATCGGCGGCTGGACGGGGCATCGGCGGTGAGCGGCGGCTGGACGGGGCATCGGCGGCTGGACGGGGCATCGGCGGCTGGACGGGGCATCGGCGGTGAGCGGCGGCTGGACGGGGCATCGGCGCTGGACGGGGCATCGGCGGTGAGCGGCGGCTGGACGGGGCAGCGGCGGTGAGCGGCGGCTGGACGGGGCATCGGTGGGGAGCGGCGGCTGGACGGGGCATAGGTGGTGAGCGGCGGCTGGACGGAGCATCGGTGGTGAGCGGCGGCTGGACGGGGCATCGGTGGTGAGCGGGGGCTGTACGGGGCATTGGCGGTGAGCGGCGGCTGGACGGAGCATCGGTGGTGAGCGGCGGCTGGACGGGGCATCGGCAGCTGGACGGGGCATCGATGGTGAGCGGCGGCTGGAGGGGGGATCGGCGGCGTGCGGCGGCTGGTCGGTGCAGCGGCGGCTGGACGGGGCATCAGCGGTGAGCGGCGGCTGGAGGGCGCATCGTCGGCTGGACGGGGCATCTGCGGTGAGCGGCGGCAGGACGGGGCATCAGCGGTGAGCGCCGCTGGCCGGGGCATCGGGGGCTGGACGGGGCATCGGCGGTGAGCGGCGGCTGGACGGGGCATCGGCAGCTGGACGTGGCATCGGCGGTGAGCGGCGGCTGTACGGGGCATTGGCGGTGAGCGGCGGCTGGACGGGTCATCAGTAGCTGGACGGGGCATCGGCGGCTGGATGGGGCATCGGCGGTGAGCGGCGGCTGGACGGGGCATCGGCGATGAGCGGCGGCTGGACTGGGCATCGGTGGTGAGCGGCGGCTGGACGGGGCATCGGCGGCTGGACGGGGCATCGGCGGTGAGCGGCGGCTGGACGGGGCATCGGCGGCTGGACGGGGCATCGGTGGTGAGCGGCGGCTGGACGGGGCATCGGCGGTGAGCGGCGGCTGGACGGGGCATCGGCCGCTTGACGGGGCATCGGCGGTGAGCGGCGGCTGGACGGGACATCGGCTGCTTGATGGGGCATCGGCTGTGAGCGGCGGCTGGACGGGACATCGGCGGCTAGACGGGGCATCGGTGGTGAGCGGCTGCTGGACGGTGCATCGGCTGCTGGACGGGGCATCGGTGGTGAGCGGAGGCTGGACGGGGCATCGGCAGCTGGACGGGGCATCGGCGGTGAGCGGCGGCTGGACGGGGGATCGGCGGCTGGAGGGGGGCATCGGCGGTGAGCGGCGGCTGGATAGGGCATCGGCGGCTGGACGGGGCATCGGCGGTGAGCGGCGGCTGAACTGGGCAGCGGCGTTGAGCGGCAGTTGGACGGGGCATCGGCGGTGAACGGCGGCTGGACGGGGCATAGGGGGTGAGCGGCGGCTGGACGGAGCATCGGTGGTGAGCGGCGGGGCTGGACGGGGCATAGGTGGTGAGCGGCGGCTGCACAGAGCAACGTGGTGAGCGGCGGCTGGTCGGGGCCTCGGCAGCTGGACGGGGCATCGATGGTGAGCGGCGGCTGGACGGGGCATCGGCGGTGAGCGGCGGCTGGACGGGGCATCGGCAGCTAGACGGGGCATCAGCGGTGAGCGGCGGCTGGACGGGGCATCGGCGGCTGGACGGGGCCTCGGGGGGGAGCGGCGGCTGGACGGGGCAGCAGCAGGGGGGGGCGGCTGGACGGGGCAGCGGCGGTGAGCGGCGGCTGGACGGGGCATCGGCGGCTGGACGGGGCATCGGCAGCTGGACGTGGCATCGGCGGTGAGCGGCGGCTGTACGGGGCATCGGCGGTGAGCGGCGGCTGGACGGGTCATCAGTAGCTTGACGGGGCATCGGCGGCTGGACGGGGCAGCGGCGGTGAGCGGCTGCTGGACGGGGCATCGGCGGTGAGCGGCGGCTGGACGGGGCATCGGCGTGAGCGGCGGCTGGACGGGGCATCGGCGGCTGGACGGGGCATCGGTGGTGAGCGGCGGCTGGACGGGGCATCGTCGGCTGGACGGGCATCGGTGGTGAGCGGCGGCTGGACGGGGCATCGGCGGTGAGCGGCGGCTGGACGGGGCATCGGCGGCTGGACGGGGCATCGGCGGTGAGCGGCGGCTGGACGGGACATCGGCAGCTAGACGGGGCATCGGCATGAGCGGCGGCTGGAGGGACATCGGCAGTCTAGATGGGGCCATCGGCAGTGAGCGGCGGCTGGACGGGACATCGGCAGCTAGACGGGGCATCGGCGGTGAGCGGCAGCTGGACGGAGCATCGGCGGCTGGACGGGGCATCGGCGGTGAGCGGCGGCTGGACGGGCATCGGCGGCTGGACGGGGCATCAGCGGTGAGCGGCGGCTGGACGGGGCATCGGCGGCTGGATGGGGCATCGGCGGTGAGCGGCGGCTGGACGGAGCATCGTCGGCTGGACGGGGCATCAGCGGTGAGCGGCGGCTGGACCTGGCATCGGCGGCTGGACGGGGCCTCGGTGGTGAGCGGCGGCTGGACGGGGCATCGGCGGCTGGACGTGGCATCGGTGGTGAGCGGCGGCTGGGCGGGGCATCGGTGGTGAGCGGCGGCTGGACGGGGCATAGGTGGTGAGCGGCGGCTGGACGGAGCATCGGTGGTGAGCGGCGGCTGGACGGGGCATCGGCAGCTGGACGGGGCATCGATGGTGAGCGGCGGCTGGACGGGGCATCGGCGGTGAGCGGCGGCTGGACGGGGCATCTGCGGCTGGACGGGGTATCGGCGGTGAGCGGCGGCTGGACGGGGCATCGTCGGCTGGACGGGGCATCGTCGGCTGGACGGGGCATCGTCGGCTGGACGGGGCATCTTCGGCTGGACGGTGCATCGTCGGCTGGACGGGGCATCTGCGGTGAGCGGCGGCTGGTCGGTGCATCGTCGGCTGGACGGGGCATCAGCGGTGAGCGGCGGCTGCAGGGAGATAGATGGATGGGAGGTGAGGTGAATGGGCTGCAGGGATCAGGGAGATGAGATGAGCGGGCTGCAGGGATCGGAGAGATGAGATGAGTGGGCTGCAGGGATGAGAGAGAGAGCGAGAGAGATCAAGTCCTGCGTTTTTCAGATCCGCTTTCCGGATGCAGTTTTCACTCCTCAAAAAAGGGATCCGTAAAAAGGATCCAAAACGTAGTCTGAACAAACCCTAAGAATATTTTAACTGCACAATAGGTCAAATTTAGCATTCCAAGTGCACCAAAAACTGGGGTACATAGCTTGCATTCAGTGTCGGACTGGAGTGTTGTCATGATCAGCAAAGTATCTTGCTTCTATTCTGCCTGCAACATGCCATTTGACTCGTGTGGCTGCTGTGCTGCATTCACTCAGTGATTCTGTAGCTTCCAGCAAGGCGACAGTTAAGGCTATGTTCACATGGAGTAATTGCAGGGCGTACAGTACGCCCCCCAATTACGCCGGGTGTTCGTGAGTCACACTGATACGCCCGCCGGCCCCATTGATATGCATTACTCATAGCGCGTATTCGCCACAAGTAATTGACATGTCACTTATCTCCCCACTTGTACAATATGATCGTATTGTACGAGCGGGGAGAGGAGGCGTAATCCGTAGTCCTCTGTTAGAACTATGGATTACCGTAATTTCTGAGCACATCTCGCTCATATTCGAGCGCAAATATGCCGCGAAATGCGCGCGAAAATTAACCCGTGTGAACATAGCTTAACACCTGCCTCTGAGCACTCACTCAGCTGCTCCTCATGTCTTATCAGGCTGAGGGTCAGTTTCACTAGACTCTAGCCCTACTTGGTTCCTGAGATCTAGTTCTTGTTTGACACCTGCCTGGTCTGACCCCTGCCTGCCCTCTGATTTTGCCTCTGCCTGGTCCTCGGTTTTTTGATGTGCTGGTTCCTGTTTAATTGGTGTCCTCATCCCCTCCCGATTCTGCTGGTTCCTGTAGTTCCACTTGTCTCCCGCTATCCAGTACCCTGTTCCTGCTTCCTCTGTGTGTGACCCTGTGTTCCTGTTGTCCTTCTCTTCTCCTAAGTCCACACATCCTGATGCGTTCCTGTATGGTCAAGCTTTTCCTGTGCCTGCTGTGTGCCACCCTGCCTAGTTTGAAGTCCGCTGTGTGCCTTCCTGTCTGGTTTGCAATCTCCTGTGCCTGCTGTAAGCCATCCTGTCTGGTTTGGAGTGTCCTGCGCCTTCTGTGTGCCACCTAGCCTGATCTGGAATCTCCTGTGCCTTCCTGTCTGGTTTGGAGCCTTTTGGGCCCACTGTGTGCCTTCCTGTCTGGTTTGGAATTTGCTGTGCCTGCCATGTGCCACCTGGTTGGGTTTAGGATCTTCTGTGTCTACAGTGAGCCATCCTGCCTGGTTTAAGTTGCCTGGTTTGAAGTTTCCCATTCTTACCTGCCAGTGTGCCCTCCTGCCTGGTTTGAAGTTCCCCATTCTAACCTTCCAGTGTGCCATCCTGCCTGGTTTGAAGTTCCCAATGCTAACCTGCCAGTGTGCCATCCTGCCTGGTTGGAAGTTCCCAATGCTAACATGCCAGTGTGCCATCCTGCCTGGTTGGAAGTTCCCAATGCTAACCTGCCAGTGTGCCATCCTGCCTGGTTTGGAGCCTCTTGGGCACACTGTGCCATCCTGCCTGGTTCAGAATCTCCTGTGCCCACTATGTGCTATCCTGTCTGGTTTGCTGTCCCTGAGCCTGTGTTTCCATCTGCTGGTCCTGTTCTTGCTGTGGATACTGCTTGTCATCCTGGTGCCCTGTGCTCACAACTAAATTCCTTAGCTGTGGCTGATCAGGCAACTACCATCTGTGTTCCCAAGGATCCACCTCCTTCCAAGAGACATTTCCGGGACTGTCTGCATGAATTGTTGTGTGTCTGTCATCATTGTCTTTAGAATAAAGTCATTATAAACGTGACAGGTGCCTGGACCCCACCATTGAAGTTAATCCTTGGAGCCCATTCTACAGCTATAGTACATGACTCGTGCTTTCTGCTTCTCTTTCTGTGTCTTTCTACATGAAAAGCAGTCCCATGTCTATAATGCTCAGGGGCCCACAGGTTTCCTCTGGGGGTTGGTTTGAGCCTGCTTGCACCACATTTATTATGCATTTTGGACACTCTTTGCATCTCACTTGACAAAAGGGTGTGGTTTTGCGCATAGGGGCATGGCTTGAAGTGCCAAGCTGTGTGCCAAAGGTTGCAATGATAAACTTGGAGTATTCTTAGAGTATGTCCACACGACGAGTATTTCAAGTTGGAATCCGCGCAAATTCTGACCTGAAGTACTTGTCTAAAACCAAAAGTAAAGCCATTAACATCAACAGAAAATACAGTTTGTAGTTCATGCGAGCAGGGGCGTAACTACCGGGGTAGCAAGGGTAGCAGTTGCTCCGGGGCCCATGCGCTCAGGGGGGCCCGTGCCCCAGGGCAGCTGCTACTGCGTCCGCTACCCCAGTAATTCCGCTCCTGGGCCCGCCGACAGTGAACTTAACAGTTCACTGCGGCGGGCGGGGAGCTGCGGGGCCCGGCGCATACTCCCTCTGAACGCCCGGGCCCTCCGGCCCGAGCGTTCAGAGGCAGCGCTGGCTGGGGCTAGCAGTACGGAGCGCCAATCGCTCCGCTCTGCTACTTCCCCCTGCCGGCCCTCTGTGATCACGTGGGCGCGCGGTGACTTCACATCACCGCGAGCGGTGCATCAGGGGAGCGTGGACCGAGGTGAGTAAACTATTTATTATTTTACCTGCCCCTAAGCCTGCCTATATACCTCTATACCTGCCTGTAAGCCCCCACAGCCTGCCTATATACCTATATACCTGCCTGTAAGCCCCCACTGCCTGCCTATATACCTTTATACCTGCCTGTAAGCCCCCACAGCCTGCTTATATACCTATATACCTGCCTGTAAGCCCCCACAGCCTGCTTATATACCTATATACCTGCCTGTAAGCCCCCACAGCCTGCCTATATACCCCCTAAGCCTGCCTATACGCCCCATTAGCCTGCCTGTATACCCCATTAGCCTGCCTGTATACCCCCATAAGCCTGCCTGTATACCCCATAGCCTTCTGTATACCCCCACCCCTATGGCCTGCTGTATACCCCAATAAGCCTGGCTGTATACCCCCATAAGCCTGGCTGTATACCGCCATAAGCCTGCTGTATACTCCCATAGCCTGCTGTATACCCCATAGCCTGCTGTATACCCCATAAGCCTGCCTGTATACCCTATAGCCTGCTGTATACCCCATAGCCTGCCTGTATACCCCCTTAAGCCTGCCTGTATACCCCCTTAAGCCTGCCTGTATACCCCCATAAGCCTGCGGTATACCCCCATAGCCTGCGGTATACCCCCATAGCCTGCGGTATACCCCATAGCCTGCCTGTATACCCCCATAAGCCTGCCTGTATACCCCCATAAGCCTGCCTGTATACCTCATAGCCTACTGCATACCCCCATAGCCTTCTGTATACCCCCATAGCCTGCTGTATACCCCATAAGCCTGCCTGTATACCCCCATAAGCCTGGCTGTATACCCCCATAAGCCTGGCTGTATACCCCCATAGCCTGCCTGTAGACCCCCATAAGCCTGCCTGTAGACCCCCATAAGCCTGGCTGTATACCCCCATAAGCCTGCCTGTAGTCCCCCATAAGCCTGCCTTTATACCCCCCAGCCTGCCTGCCTGAATAGCCCTATAGCTACCGTGAAGCCTGTCTGCCTATGTAGCCCCTATAGCCCCCTAAAGCTTGCCTACCTATATAGCCCCCGAAGCCTGCCTGTCTACTTATATGGGGCCCCTTTAGCTACCTAAACCCTACCTATATGGCCCCTATAGCCCACCTAACCCCTCTCTACCTGTATGGATCCCTATAGCTACTGCAGGGACAAGTGGTCGGGAGATGTCATCATGATGGCGGACTGGACCGGATGCAGAACAAAAGAGAAAGTCAATGACTGGTCAGAGAAACGTCACCTGTGAGTCACAAGATGTAACTGCACAGTAATAACTTATATGTCTACAAAGTCTGTGTACACCGGTATCAACCACTAAATAGTCACTGTATGGGGGTAATATACAGTCTGAAGAACCTGTTTACACTGGTATATACCACTATATGGTCACTATATGGCGGTACTATTGGTCTTTGTGTACTGATCAGTAATAGTGTAGGGGTATTCAGTCACTTTGTGGTCGTGTTCTGGTGGTATAGTCAGGTCCATATGTAGTAGTGTTATTGGAAATGCTGGTCTTAGTATAGTGGATTTGATTGGTAGCAGTATGATGGTGATATGTATGGTGAGGTATTTGTCCCTTGTATTATCT
This sequence comes from Phyllomedusa bahiana, assembly GCA_025379985.1. Classification (NCBI taxonomy): domain Eukaryota; kingdom Metazoa; phylum Chordata; class Amphibia; order Anura; family Hylidae; genus Phyllomedusa; species Phyllomedusa bahiana. Next base: position 13,285 of record JAODAL010047797.1, on the reverse strand, counting down.
ACATTATCTAACAGCATGTCCTGGTACATGGTCGTGGTCAGGGAGGGGGGGGGGAGTAGGGGGCCCCATCCAAAAGTTTGCTTTGGGGCCCTGGCTTCTCTTGTTACGCCCCTGCATGCGAGTATTTTCGCTGGTCAGTTTTTTGTCGTAACAAAACTTAGAACATGTTCATTCTTTGGATGTGGAAATTTGCTATTGATGTTAATGGAGATGGCTAAAAACCTTGTGTAAAACAAACTCCAAACATTTGTATGTGGTTTTTAATGCGGCTCCGTGTCCAAAACTACAAATAAGTGGGACTTGTTTCTGACCATAAAGTACAAGTACAAAAACGACTCTAAATCCACATGCAATACCATGTGAAGTACTCGTCTGATGCAGCTTTCAATGGCAGAATCTGATGAGTAAATTTTACTCATTGTGTGGTCATTCCCTGAGACTTTCTGTTTGAGGGAAATTTTTAAGACTGGCATAAAATAAGCCTGTCTTAAAAAAAAAAAGTGCACAGAAGTAAAATGCAGCAAATTTATTAAGGCTTCATACACTTGGCACATCTTTCAGTATCCGTGTGGCTGTCTAAAAAAGGACATGCAGCTTTCTTACTAAGCTCTGCACATTTTTTTTTTTTTTAAAGTTTGTAGATCTTGAGATTCAGAGAGGATTCAATCTGGCGGACCCAAATTTTGCTGAGCATGATGGAGAAGTTGTTGTCAGCACCATGTCACTGCCCCTTCAGGATTCTGTCTATTGCAGCCTCAGCCCGGGTTCCATACAGTGCCTCAGGGGTTAAGCACCTGGGCCATTCCCTGGCTGTGGAGGGATATTTGAATCCCTTCCTGAGACTTTTCTTCGCTTGTGATTTCTCTTTTGTGGCTTCAAATGATATTTGAATTTTGATTCTGATTTCGTGGTTCATGACTTTGGCTTCGTCTACAGTTATTCCTCTGCTTTGTAATTCGGTACTATGAGTTCTCTTGGATTGACCTTGGTTTGCCTGACATTTCTCTATTTCTTGTTTGTGGTATCTGTGCCTGTTTGTCATCCGTTTATCTGTTGCCAACCATTTATCCAGGGTTTAATTAGGATAAATACAAGTGCGGGGTCGCCCTTCTCGGGGCAGTTGCTCCATTTAGGCAGATTAAAGCCAGGGAAAGATTAGGGCATCCCTGAAAGTTGAACAACCAATCACTGGCTTGTTTCTAGACAGGCAAAAGTAATTCTATCATTCATTGATCGGATACACTTCCTTCTTTCCATCTGGAAAAAGCCAGTGAATCTTTGTGCAATTTTTCCCATGCAAAATTCGGGTCATACCCGAATCCAAAGCACAGCAACAGGGTACATATAAGATTTAGGTTGTATGCGCTGTAATATGATTTTGTAATATGATTGACATCCAAGTGTGAAGGTTCTATTTGCACTAATGAAACAGAAGCAGTGTTCCTTCTGATGCTGTAGATATAACGCTGTGTATCTACCATCATACAAAGCATGGGGTGGCCTCCATGCTGCATATGTGTTCTTGTCCAAGGATTTTAGAAATGAAAAAATCTGTTGCAGAGTTTGCGCAAATTGATACCCTTGGAGTTCCTAGACTTTTACTTTGTAGCTGTGGTTACGTAGTTTTGGAGGCGGATGAGCTCCAATAGGGCTTGTTTGCACCTTAACTTCCTGTCAGGGTTCACTTTTTTGTTTCCACATTGCAGTTTTCAAATCTGGGGCAGAAAAAGGTCCATGCTGTTGTTCACATTGTAACCTCCGCTATGGATTCCCATTGATAACGAAGGGGTAAAGCTATCACGCAGTTTTTAACCAGAAATTTATCATGTAAACGAACCCTAAAGTGATTTTTTAAATTAGATAACTAAACAGGTTGAAAGTACAAGCATTCAAAATGCTTGTTCTGAATAGAGGCTGTATTGTTTTTTTCCACACCCTTGGGTGAAAAGAAAAGACCCTCTTCCCCATTTGGAAATGGGCAAGAGGGACATGAGTACCAGCTGTAACTTATTGTGTAACAATAGCACCACTAGTCAGTCCTGCTAAAACTAAACAGGGCTAATCAGGAAGAGGATTATGTATGGTAACTAGCACTGGCCCTTACTTTGTAATACGATTATTTAATAAGGTAGAATCATTGCATGTTTTCTAGATTGTACCAAGATCAGCTAGAGCAAGGTCAACAACTGAAGAAGATGAGAAACAGGAAATGACAGATGAGGATGTAGCTTCAAAAGAAAAAACAGAAGAGACGGTACCAGATAAACAACCTGAAGAAGCTGTCAAACCTAAAGAGAGTCGTAATGAATGGGACACAGACTTGGAAGAAGAAGGTTTGTTACTAGGGGGATATATGACTTATCAAGCATCAGCCGGATGTGCATAAGCCGGATGACACGTAAAACAGTGTTCCTCAATTCCATTCCTCAAGGCCCACCAACAGGTCATCTTTTTAGGTTATCTTACAGAATGCACTGACAATAATTATGTCATCTGTGCAATAGTAATGAAATCCTAAAAACATGACCGGTCAGCAGGGCTAGGATACAGTATCTTAGAGCCATAGGCAAATACAACATTTAGGGCCCCACCTCGTGGAAACTGCAGCCAGCTCCAAACCCTCTTGGACTGCTTTCCTGTCTGGCATGATGTGGCACCCTAGGCGGTCGCCTACCTCTGCCTACTTGTCGTCCCAATCCTGCCCTTTGATGGGCATTGGGGACTGGAGTTGAAGAACACTGATGTAAACCATATGAACTTTGGTAGATTTTCTCAAAGCTTTAAGCAGGGGCGTCGCTAGGCAGATTCATTCGGGGCACGAGCCCCGAATAAATCTGCCTGTGCCCCGAATCTCGGCGGCTCCAGACCGCTGCCGTGGGTCTGGAGCGTCCTTAGTGCGGGCGGCGCCCGCCGATACCTGACTGCACGGCCATTTCACAGCGGCCGCGCAGTCAGAGTCGGGGAGGAGACAGGACGGATCGGTACCATCCTGTCTACTCCCCTGTATGTACAGCGCTTGGTAAGCACTGTACATACACCTCAGCGTTGCAGGGGGAGTGACGCATTGCCTTCCATCACCCCCCTGCGACGCTGGGATCCTCTAAGCCGGCAGCTCTGCCGGCCGAGGAGGTCCCGGGCCCCGTGAGACGGCGTAACTAGCGTGATGACACCGTTCCCCAGCTGCAGGACCTGGATGCGCGGACCGTGCTGAGGTGAGTAGTTTTTTTTATTTTATTTTTATTAGGTAAGGGGGGCATATCACTGGCTACAGAGGGGCATATGTGGCTAAGGGGGCATATTCACTGGCTACAGGGGGCATATCACTGGCTAAGGGGGGCATATTACTGGCTACAGGGGGGCATATTATGTGGCTACAGGGGCATATTATGTGGCTACAGGAGGCATATTATGTGGCTATGGGGGCATATTACTGGCTAAGGGGGGCAGTAACCTGGCTACAGGGGGATAATAACCTGACTACAAGGAGCATATTACTTGCTACAGCGGGCATATTACTGCCTAAAGCGGGCAGTAACCCAGCTACAGAGGGCAGTAATCTGGCTAGAGGGGCTAATTACCTGGCTAGAGGGGGAAGCCACCTGGCCAGAGGGCGCAACTATCTGGCTAGAGGGGTCAAATATTTACCTACAAGGGGGTAATTATTACCATTTGGGGCACTATACATGGGGATTTTGTATAGAGATAGGAAATTGTAGAGAAATGCTGATAAAATGAGGAGTCTAAGATGTTAGTTTTGTAATTTTTCAGTGAAGAGTTGTGGACGGTAGAAGACATCATGGCGTCTGGGACAGATGGAGAAGAAGAGAAAGAGAACAACTCTTCAGAGACGTCTCCTGTAAGTCACTAAATGTAACTGCAGTGTAATCACTTCTATTTCTCCTGAGCCTACAAAGGTTTTTCTCTGTAAAAATACATCCGCAGTTCACAATCAGAAAAACTTAAGGGCCCGAGCCCCGGATGTTTTGGGACCCTAGCAACGCCCCTGGCTTTAAGAAAGATAATGTTTAATGTAATATAACATTTGATGTGTAATAAAATTTTATACAGATATTTAACATTTTTTTTGTTTTGTGTTTAGAGTCTAAATGTAAAATAATACTTCTAGAGGCAGGTATGACTTCAGTTCTGCCAAGCCATCTTTCAACTTCTTCGTCCTATGTTAAGTGAAAATTTCACCTCGAGCTGATTACTTAAATCAGACTGTTTGCTAGGGAAGTGCTGCCCAATAAGCACATTAAAAGACAGTGGTTTTTAGGCAATGTACACCTTGAAACCATATTGTCAGAAATGACAGCTAATCAGATAAGGCAATGGATTGTCACTATGTTGACAACACAGAAGGAAAGAAGCTATTTAGGCCATAACACTGTACGATTGCCCATCTCTGTAGCATGAATTAGATTTATTTTTTAAATAATTTCGGTGAAGAACTGTTTTAATAGTTAATAAGATTGTTCTGTACTTGCTGTGAGGATTTACTTACATACAACCCTTTATGCTATGTTTAAGTTATGGTCTGATCTGCTTTGGGAGATTAAATTAAAGCAGAATCTACAGTGGGAAATTAAACTGGTGTAAATGTGTCATGTATACATCATTAATGAAGTCCAACATTTTTGTATTCTTATCTCACTAAATAGCTTTGAACATAGGTAAAGGTAAATAAAGATTATAGCTAAACACATTGCTGGTGTTCCAATTTTATTTCATTTTAGAGCTAGAGAAGTTCTGATATCCTTCTTTTTTTGTAAGATTACCCAGGCTACTGACCATCTGGCGACCACCTCAGGATGTGTATCCATTTAGAATCTAGGCGCTGACTGAATACTCCTGTGAACCAGAGGCAGAGCCTACAGCTTACAGGAGTAAGTGGTGCAGGAGGCATGTTACAGCATGTGATCGCATCTCCTACGCCACTGTGTTTCCTAGGTCAGAAGCCTAGGACTTAGAACCTAGCTTCTGGCCTTGGAGATGCCGGGAGAAGTGTTCCAGTGTCCTAACATCATGCCAGACACAAGCACATGCAGCTAGCTAGAGGGAACGGGGAGAGGTACGTATTTTTTTAATCGGTCAGAGGGGCCTACATACCTGCTTTTCTGCCTCAGGGGGCATATACCTACCTATCAATCTACAAGTGGCATATATACCTACCTACCTACACAGGGCTGTATAGCTAGCTATCAATCTACAGGTGGCATATATACCTACCCATCTACATGGGACTGTAAACCTACAAACAGGAACATATATAACTAGCTATCTACAGGGGGATATATACCTACCTATGTACAGGGGGCATATATACCTATCTATCTACCTAGCGGGGGCATAAATACCAACTTTGTATCCATTTGGGGCCTATACACTTATCTACCTACAGGGGGTATATATACTTATCTACCTATAGGGGGCATACATACCTATCTACAGGGGGTGTAGACCTACCTTCAGGGGCCTATATATAACGACTTTATCTTTCCGGGCGCATATATACCTACCTATCTACCTAGTGGGGGCATACATACCTACCTATCTAGCTACAAGGGGAATATTTACCTACCTATCTACCTGCAGAGGGCTGGGCATATATAACTACCTATCTACAGGGGGATTTAGATCTACCTACAGCACTAACCTCTCTCTGCTCTTGCAGTGGCCATGCTGGTGATGTCACTCCCTTCTGCGTTGAACAGCAATAAGGAGTTTGTTTTTCACTCTCTGATCTTATTTTTCTGATGAGAAAACTTTAACCTTTCAGTTACAGACCAGAGGGAAGCCTTTTGCCATCCTGTCAGGTCAGCAGAGCACATATCTGTGTATTTACATCAAAGATAACACAGTCAGCCATCAGCTAAGAGTGTGTCTTGGCAGTATGTAAGGTTTTTCCTCTTAAATAGAAGCTTCCTTTCGTAACAACTACTGCTCTGCTAGCTCACAAGAGCTTGAATGAATTATCAATTATTGTCCACAAGATGGCTCTCACGTTGCCTGTTTGTGTAAAATAAGTGAAGTAAATTACACAACCACCTGCGTTAAACAAAATGCAGGCAGTATTGCATTCAGTAGCATGGCATGAAAACCCATCTTGAGCACAATAATTGATTATTCACTTGCAACACTATTCCAAACAATTTCCCTGCTGTACACCAAAAACACCAAATATCTGCACTCTGTGAAAGTACACTCAGAAGAATATGATAAAGAATATAACGACTTTGGCTTCGACTTCCCCATATCTCAATCCAATCAAGCATTTGTGGATGTGTTAGAAAAACAAGTCCCTTACAAACTTAAATGATCTGTTGTTAACATAGTCATGCAGTTACATCTGGACACCTTCAGGTTGGATTCACATGATCTGTTTTTGATAGGTATTTTGATGCAAAACACATGCTTTTCACGTGTCCCCCACTTATAAGGCACCTACAGCGTCACATAAAAACTATGGGGGGACATGTATGAAAACTGTCTAGGTCTAAGACTTTCTTTGTTGCCCATAGGAACCAATCAGAGCGCCCCTTTCATTTTTTCAGAGCACTATATGAAATGAAAGGGGAGCTCTGATTGTTTGCTATGGGCAACATGGAAAGTCTTAGACCAAGACAGTTTTCATACATGTGGCCCTGAGTCTAAGACTTTCTTTGTTGCCCATAGGAACCAATCAGAGCACCCCTTTCATTTTTTCAGAGGCACTATATGAAATGAAAGGGGCGCTCTAATTGGTTGCTATAGGCAACATGGAAGTCTTAGACCAAGACAGTTTTCATACATGTGGCCCTGAGTCTAAGACTTTCTTTGTTGCCCATAGCAACCAATCAGAGCTCCACTTTCATTTCATAAAAAGCTCAGAAAAATTAAAGGGCATAGGTTTCTATGGGCAGCAAAGAAAGTCTTAGACCTAGACAGTTTTCATACATGTGACCCATGGTGTTTTTAATTGTCGCTTTCAGCAATGAAAACCTGAAAGGCAAGTCAGTTCTTATTGCATAAACGTGTTTTACACGCATCAATTCACAATGGCGAGTCAATGGGGATTGCAAAAAACTCACCAGTTACTTGTGTATTTTAATGTTTGGCTCCTAATTAGTATATTTTTTTATGCCTAAACTACCAAAAAGCCCATGAAAAAATGCGCAAAGAAAAGCATCAAAGAAAAATGAATGTCTAAAACCTGCATCTAAATTAAGGTTATTTTCCGCCTAAAATATGTGCAGAATATTTAGCATCCTTTTGTGCCATGTGAACCCAGCCTCCGAGGTCTTGTCGAGTCCTTGCTTCAACAAATCATAGCTGTTTTAGTGTCATGATTGGAGCTACACAATATTAGGCAGGTGATTTTAACTTTATGTCTAGGTGTGTTTGGCATCACTGTTATAATTAATTAGCATTAACATATACTTCACTTTTGCAGAAGCCACAGATTCATATGATCCCTCTGGTAAATCCAGATATCTATCAGCCTGCCAGCTATTTGGTGTAGTTCCAGTTTCATACTACTTACGCCACATGGGGGACTCCGAGCTGATAATGAGGCACCATGGGCTTGGTGCACAGGTATGAACTAATAAAAGGAATAGTAGAATATAAGGTTGGTGCAGATATCAGATTGTTTTATTAAATCATGAAAATTATTCATTAAGGGGATTGTCCAAGTAAAAAAAAAATTAAAAATATATACAGGTAGACCCCGGGTTACGAACAGGATAGGGACTGCAGGTTTGTTCTTAAGTTAAATTTGTATGCAAGTTACATTTATTAAATGTAACTCCAGCAAAAGTTTTTTTCATTTTGGATAGTGCAGGGAAGGGTTTTTACATTTGTTTTAATGTCTGTGCCCCTTTTAAGAAGATTTCATCTCCTTTTCACCTCATATGATGCTGTGGCATGCTGGAACTTGTCATTCCACAGCTAGCATCTGCTGTAGAACATGGAACTACAAGTGCCAGCATGCCCCATAAGTTTCCGTTTGTAACTAGGGGACAGATGTAAGTCGGAACAATCGAGGACTGCCTAAACTTATCTTTGAACTTACCGCCGATCCAGCGCTGAAGCTGCCGACATGGTCACTAGTCTCTGATTACTTCCTATCCCCATGAACAGCGTCTGACCAGTAGTCAGTGGCTTTAATGGTCATGTACCATTTCATTGACATCACCATGGGACACCAGTGGACGCTTCAGCACTGGAATGCCGGTGACTACAACGTTGAGTCTATTTTTAATTTTGTTATTTCTTGCAGCTGTAGCCTATTTTTTTTAAGTCGGACAACCCCTTTAACATTAAAACAATTAAAATAATCCACTGTTTTATTCCAGGCTACTAAAGCAATTGCTCTGTCCTTGATGACCAACACTTCAATTATGAATTTAAATCTCAGTGATAATTGGCTGGAAGGAGAAGGTGCAGCTGCAATTGCAGATATGTTGAAAGAGAACTGCTATATTTCAGGTTTGCCTATGTTCTATTTCCTATAATTAATAATTTAGATAAATATAGACCTGATCTTCACTATCAGTGGGCCTGATTAAACCAGAATTGGGCTTTCATGTACCGTTATTTAGTAACCTGTGTGCAGAGGTGTTATGTGAACTCGATCTGTAACAGGACACCTCTTCCACCTCGCATGTGCCATTTATAATACTGGTGTCTTGTGGCAATGAGGCCTTTAGACCCCGTCAGACAACAGGGCTTGGGTAGGGACTTCTCCACCTGCACCCAATATAGCTATGCCTCTGTATATCACATAATGCAGTTTCTATCCAATTAGAGCCTTATTATCTATGTTTATGTGTTTTAGAGTTACACTTGTCTGATAATAAACTAGCACTAAAAGGTGCCAAAGCACTCTCACAAATGCTCATGGAGAACATAACACTTCAGAAAGTGAACCTGTCTGGAAATGAGTTTGATGACAAGGCTGCTTCCTGTTTTTCCGAAGCCTTAATGAACAATCAGAAGGTAGAATCTATGGATCTGAGCCATAACATGTTTGGAGATGCATCAGGTACTGCATACATTTTAAATGTTAACTACTTAATACAGTTTTTTTCTTCATCTGTTTTATTCTTCATACTTCTGCAAAAATTTTTAAAAGATTTTCAAAACATTAAAGTACTGATGGGGTGCAAGATGTCGCAATCTATTAAGTAGCAATTTGCTGGCAGCACAACTCCATCTATATGTAAAATGTGTTTGCTGCTCTCCCAAACTGGGGCTGAGCACTGCCTCACTAATGTAAATCCAGGAATTTCCATAAACATAATACACAATAGCCACACTCATAAATCCAGTCTGAGCAAAAGAAATTTTTTATTGTATATTGTGAAACCAAAAAATACCCTATTGACTATACTGGGGTTCTTCAAGTTTCTGTCATGGTTTCCTGTCATTTTTGCTAGAATCTTCGGAGTCTAACTTCTAATTTAGATATTAATGTAGCCTTACCCAATATATCAAAGAAATCACTCCCACTATTAGGCTTGGACTGACCCACAGGGGACCACAAAAAAAACCCGCTGTGGGTCCCTGGATATAACGAGCCTCTAGGCATGGTGTTTACCTGGGCATAGCAGGCATAGGGCTGCTTTTCAGGGATTATGGCAGAAAAGCAGAGTCATGTGCAAGAATCAACTCCACTGATGGGTCCCAGGCTCCCCAGTCTGACAGTATCCACCACCATCCAGAAATGTGTTCAACAATATGCCTGCTTCATGTGCAGACGTATCTTCACACCTGTGAGGGACATTTCCAGTATTTGCTGTAATATATCCTACAATATGAAACATAAAACCTCACTTTTATTGAATCTTTACTTAAACCTTTTCCTCTGCAAAGTAACTTTCGGACGCCCTGTTACATGCATGGCAGGAAGGTTACCAATAAACAGTTTGTGATTTACCACTAGATGGCTATGGTGAGACAGTAAACTGGCACATAAAGATACTAGTGCATCACAAAAAATTACAATATCACTAAAAAGATAATTGATATCAATAACTTAAAGGGGTTTTATCGTTACAAAGATCATGTCTCAGATTATGGGGACAGTAAAAATAAGCACTTTTGTAATTGGGTTGCATTACCTCTGTCACTTGATTTAGCAGATATGAGCTTTTCTTTAAATCTGTCTTCTATTTCTGCTGTTGCTGGTCAGAACGCCCCCTGGTTGATTCTCGCACCCTAGACACGCCCCCTGCGCTGTGATTGGCTGCCTGCACACTCTGTGTTTACTCCCCTCTGAGCTGTTAAAATCGATAGTGTAACCAAAGTCTGCTGCCTCTATGTACATCTCCCAGCTTTAGGGTCAATGTTCTGGGCAATTACTGGCTGTTTAAGGGGCTTTTGCCAAGAGGTTGTTTTACCTCCTCACAGATCCAGTCCTTAAGCTGCTACTTGGAAAAGAAGACGTTCTGTTCCTCAGATTGAATGCAAGCCCCGCCTCCTTATGACATCATCATCTGTATTGTATAACATAAGGATTCAACACTGTGTCTGTATAAGCTGCTTGTATAGTGCAGTGCTTAGCTGATCAGGTCTGTAAGACAGAGGTTAGGAGTTCAAACCCCATCAGTAGTTTTTTTTTTCTTTTATAAATTGTACACATATGTAAAGATATGAAAATATATGTGTAGACATCTATAATTTTATTCATATACACACACAAAGCTCCCCTATATAGTGTCCTATCCTTGCAGTCACACCAAGTACTTCCAACATATGTGATACAATGCATATATTCTGGGGATGAGACATGATATAGGGGAGCTATGTATGTGTATACATATCATTATAGTTATTATAATATATATTTTAGGTCTCTCTACATATGTGTAGAATTTAGGGGAAAAAAAATAATATACCCTGTGAGGGACTAGAACCCCAAACCCCTTCGTTGTAAAAGCAATAGTCTACCACTGCTCTACCACTACTCTAACAGGCCAAGTTATTACAGGTTGAGCGGGGTCTTGTCTCAAAGCTGATTGCTTCTCTCCTCATTTTCACTCACATGTCATTGACAGCAAGCAGAGATCTTTACTTGAAACTGACATTTGTCTTTGTAGTTGAGTAAAGATCTCTGCCTGTTGTCAGTACAATTTGGATGAACACCACTAGGAGTAACAGCTGATGGCTTTCAGTTGTGTGTAAACTAAGACATATGACAGGTGCTTGCTGGTGTTTGGAGCCTCAAGGCTGCAGACATAAGCAGGCAAGAGGCTACAGAGCTGTTATATCCAGACAACCTTCTGCATCCCCTGCTTCAAACAAAATGATGATGTCACAGTTCTTCAGTGAGGACAGACACGCCTCCTGGGAGGAGAGACACACCCCTGGATTTCAAACTCAATCTGAGAAAATTAGATGAACAGCACGTGCAGCTCAAACGATAACACTCCTTTAAGTCAAACCCATATATTGTATAGACTCATTACAGTATGAATTACAAGGTTTAATATATAACATCATGTCTGATGAAGGGAGCTAGTACTCTCGAAGGCTCACCATCAAATATGGTCTGTTAGCCTCAAAAAGTTATCGCCTGATTCCTTCACTCTTCTACTAAGGTTTAATATAATACATTTGTGAGCCCTATAACAAGTAGAAAGATAGTCCTGGAGAACCCCTTTAATTTTCAATGGCATTCTAATTTTTTGAGATGCACTAGTACTTCAATTGTTGAGATGGTGAAAGAAGTCTTCTATCTCAATGACTTAAAGGGGTTGTCTCACTACAGACATTAAAGGGGTTGTCTCACTATGAAGATCATAGTTGAAAATGTGGGGACCAAAAATGAAAGGATGTACGTCCTTGGTTACTATTGGCAAAGTGCTACGGTTTTAGAGAACGGGCTGGTTTACATGTGCTTAGCAACGGTGTTTGTTTACTGGTCAGGGAAGCATTCTGTCCTGCCCAGGTTGTGCACATGCAAAGGAAGGCAGTTAAGAGGAGGGGCAGGGATGTATGTATTGGCAGGCAAGGAAGAGAAGCAGTGAGAGGACATGCAGGGGGGTTTTGTGTGTTGTATCCTCTTCCTGCTTTCCTCCTTGCCTGCCAATACACACACCCCGCCCCCCCTCTTAACTGTTTTTCCCTTTGATGGCACAACCTGGGCAGGACAAATTTTCCCCCTGACAGAAAACAAACACAGTGTTTAAGCACATGAAAACCCGCCGTTTTCTAAAGTGCACTTTGAAATAGAAACCAAGGACGTACATCCTTAGTTTTTTTGGTCCCACATTTTAAAACTAAATCTTCGTAGTGAGAAACCCCAAAGGTAATTGCATGATAGCCACAATGCCTGATATGTGTGGGACCCACACTTACCTCCTAAACAAGCCCCAAAACCTCTCTGTTCTGAACAGAGATCTGGTCCGGAACTCTCCCATAGACATGACTGGAAGTTCCGCTTGGATGTAATCGGAACTCCCATTCATGTCTATGAGAGATGCCCGTCCTGCTCTCTGTTCAGAATGCAGAGGTTTAGGGACTTGTTTGGGAGATAAATGCGGGTCCCAAAGGACCTACAGACATTGATGGCAATTCCCCGATAGCCATCATGTTATAGTGAGAAAAAACCCCTTTAATGATTTGAGAGTTTCAATATGTTTTACTTTGAACCTTCTTATGTGATTTTTCCTTATTTAGCTTTAAAACATGACAAGATGTGTCTTTATCTTTAAATGGTGTTCCCCCAAATCCAGTCCTAAGGCCCCCAACAGGTCATGTTTTTTTGGGTACCCACATGACAAAATTAATCACCTTTTGGGAATGCTAAGGAAGGCCAGAAAACATGACCTGTGGGGCTTGAGGAGGAGTTGGGGACCCCTGATTTAAATGAGTGGTACCGTTTTTAAATTAATTTTTGGGCCTTTGAACTGATGGGCAAGAAGGGGGTCTGACGGTGCGCTGGCTGTCTCTTCTGGGATGTCACTTTTTTGGGGAGTTGGTACCAGAATCAACATGGAAAAAACTGCTATGTCATGTATGTCTACATTGTGGGGGTTTTGTACAGTTTTTGAATGTAGAATTTTGGAATGTAGGTTGTTTACACAAAATCTAAATGAAAAAAAAAACCCGATATAAAGCTTCTATGTTTTTCCGAGGGGGAGTTTTGGGGGGCTGCGATTTCTGAAAACAAGGAATGCTTAAACTCAACTCAGCTGGAACTATTTTGAGGAAAAGGGGCTGTAGTATTGCTAAAGGGGGTTTGGGGTAGGTACTTAAATCTGCAAAAAAATTGTTTTATTAATACTCAATTTGTTCCAAA